>JASDQU010689662.1:44183-59268 GCA_032191745.1 Picea mariana
TTGGAAGTTGGTTCTTCCTATGAATGCATTCTTGATATATATCAGAAAGCATTCTGTGGTTTTCTCCCATTTGGTTTTCCACATAAATTCTGGTGTATTGTGCATGTGGTTATTTGATGTGATGATAATGATTATGGTTATATGCCCATGATATATTGAATGCAATCATAAATGATATATTATTGATAAAGTTGAAGTTTGTATATTGTGATTGAAAGTGGTAAAAAGTGTTCATACTGATTCACCCCCCCCTCTCTCAGTATTCCAACACAAAGGGGCGAATATATGGGGATGAATGTACATGTAATGTGTAAATATATATGTAATAGGGTCGGCCTAAAAGTAAATGGACCTCATGTGTAGTGTGTGAATAGGTATATATAGAGATCGTGTATTCATTATTGAGAGAGGGGAATTGTGATGTATGAATGTATTTGGATATTTGGAGGAGGTTATCCTATACTTTAAGGAGTTATTGTGCAACGTATCTTTCTTATATATATTGGAGTTGTGCTCTACACTCACATTGGTGTATATGGTGTGTACTTTTGTTCTGTCATGATATTTTGAGAATTTGATCCATAACATGAACTCTAAAACCTCCATGGGTTATCATCATCTTTCTTGGATGATGTGACATGACATGTGGATGTTGACGTGGCATGACACATGAATGATAACATGGCATGACACATGGATGTTGATATGGCATGACACGTGGATGTTGATGTGGCATGACACATGGATATTGATGTGGCATGATACATGGATGTTGATGTGGGAACTTGGATGACGTGGCATGACACAAGGATGGTAGCCACTATCATACCCTAATTTGACTGTTTCATCCTCCTTTTTTCCCCTTCATCAATGATCGACGATCTCTTTTACATTGGCGATTAGTGATTTCCTTTGTATTTAAAAAGGATTCTTCATAAAAATTCCATCGAACCCCAATCATTGGCAATCAACATTTTTCCTTCATCAGTTATTTCTCCTAGGTCTGAAATTCATAGAACTTCGCCGAATTCTGACACTTAGAAATTTATATCACATTTAGGATGAATCTAGGTTGTCAATCTCTAAACTAAAATGATCTCAATTGTCGATTCTTCATACTTTGCCAAACTTCACCAATTAATCTCGATCATTGATCACCAACTCCAAACAAATTTGGGTTGTTAATTTCCCAAAATTCATCGGCGATTGGCAACTTATTTGATGATGTATTCTTTCTCCCACTTCATTGATTTTTCTAAACCCTGACCATCAGTGATTGATGATCTCTTTTGACCAATGAACCTTGGTCCCACTTCGCCAATTTTGTTGAAACCCAACCATCGATGATCGATGATCACTTTTGACAAACAAACTTTTCTCCCACTTCACCAATTTTTATGAACCCCAATCATTGGTGATTAGATATTTCTTTGACAAACTGTGGGAGAGTCACTACTTCACAAAAATTTTCCGACTTCAATAAACATAGGAATTTCTTCCCAAACCCACATTGGATCTGGACCATTTATCTTCAATATCTAAGTGATCTCAATCGTTGATTTATCAAACTCTCCAAATTTCATTGAACTTATCTAAACTTGCAAATGAATCTTGGTTGTTGATTCTTAATGTCTAAATGATTTGGTTCATTGATTCATCAAACTCTTCAATCACCATTAAAGCACCAAATTTGACCTTCTAGGCCGAATTTAATTCTGTAACCTAGAGAGTGATGCCACTGATCATCTCTTCAACAATTCTAAGGGAAAAATAGACTTGAATTTTTTCATAAATTTAGGGATTTCACTCTGGATTCACCAATTTCCCCAAATTCGACACAAATCAAACTTCACCACAGGGAATCCTAATTTGTAGCATACCCAAAGGCCTTGTTGGGCCATGTTACTACAAAAACAACTTAGCATAACGAAATTTTCTCTATTAACAACTTTAATATACATGTCTGCTAAAAACGGATTTAAAAAAATGCCCCACACGTGTAAAATAAATCAAGGGGAAACATGCCCATAATTTAACATGCATCTAATAACATATACAAAACCATGAATGCATGTTATTGACACATACTGAAAACAATTCAAATTAAACATATATACATAGCAAAATTAAAATAATAAACATAACAAAAAATTTATATGTTTATAAGATAACCAACTAGTTGTGTACGAAGGAAATTCCTCCCATCCATAGGCATTGTTTCTATGTTTCTCTCAACAGCGGGCCACTCCTGAGTTGAGGCTATGATTCCACAAGGAGTTCCAACTCTTTGGTCCATTGTCCACACACTCAGCAACCCAATTCCTGGGTTCTACTCCAACAACAGTTCCAGTTCACCAGCTCTCTTCCCCTCAACCTAAACAACCCAAGGAATAGGATCCCCCTTCTCTGCCACACAGTCCCCTAGGCCTTCCCACTTCCATTCAGGGCTCTAGTGCACTTGATTGGCCAGGAAAATATCATAGCTAGGGAGTCTAGAAATTCTCAGATGTTCAAGGAATGCTCCTTCCAACCTTCTCAAGGCTCTTGAGTCATTCCTCAACAAGAAAATACACCACATGATCACAATCCATTTTACAGGCACACAACCCAATTGAAAAGGACACATCCCACAATTTTAGCATAAACTCGAACCTTTAATGGATGTTCTCATACATAGTAGAGTTGGTTCTCTTTTTCTAGCACCCATCTCCCCCTTTGCTACTCCAAAACAACATGTAAAATTTGTTCCTTCTCCCTACTCAAATTTCCTTCTTATCCCTTGCCTTCTATTGGGTCTGAGATATGATCACTTTTATGATGGTTATTATACACTTTTGCCGCATGTCCATATGTGTTTTTCATATTTTGAAGGAGCTTTTTGAAGAATTTTATGTTAAAATGGTATGATCTCCACCAGGTACGTGTGATTCATGTTTAATGTCATTATTGGGTATAATTCATCACGTTTTATGATTGCCAAGAGCTAATTCATGTTTTTCTGGTGTTACAGGGCAAAAACACACCATGTTTCTACTTCTGGCACTCCTTCCAGCATTTGTTCAGGTACTCGATCCGGCACTCTGTCCAGCACTGTGTATTGCACAAAAACAGAGGGCGACTTGGGAGTTATGGTATTGGCGGCCAGTGATGGGCGAATCAGGAACATGGGTTTTGTTCATGCTTGCCCCCTCCAGCTACTGAGCTCCCGACAGCTCAATTTTGGTTTTTCAGCTGAGCGATTATTGGCTCGCTCTGTTTTATCAATTAGGGCATCATTTAATGCAAATTGTCAAATTTAGAAGTGGTTCGACCCTCCTGTGGTCGACCACCTGGTCTGTAAACATTATAAATACCAACGAAGTGTTCAGATAGTTGTTAAGTAGTAGAAGCATTAGTGTGATAGGTAGAAATAAGTTTTTACTTTGTTTTGTCATTTTACATTGCCAGATTATACAAGAACTGTGTTTTTGAGTTTTTATGGTGAATTCATCTTGTTGAGCGCGTGGTGTGCTTTTAGAAAGTGACCACGACTTGTTGAGGGGCCCACCAATAGTCTGGTAACTGTCTTTGTGTTTGTTTATGCATTTCATAGTTTAGTTGTTCTCGTTATTTTCTTGTACATGCATTTGTATTATGTTAATTAGTTTGTTGTTATAATTTAATTGCTTTGACTTTCTTTTGCAGGTTAGTATGATGAATTGTGTTAGCATGCATTAATCTTGTAGTTAGGAATAGATCTACAGATCTCTAGACTAACCCCATGTGTAGTTAGATATTAGATTACGTCTTTATTTATGATTTTAGAATCAAGTTTAAAACAGAGTTTTAATTAGAATAGAATAGAGTTTTTATTTGAGCTTTCTTCGACAAGGATTTGATGGATGGATAGGATCAATTTTAGTTTTTAATCATAGCTTGCTTATTTCATTTTTATGTAGAATTGGCTTAGCTAGTTGTTAGTTTACTTTTTAATGTCATGTTTTAATTTCTATTTTTAAGTCCATTTAATGTAGTTGTTAGTTTATGTTTTAATGCCCATTAGATAACATTTCAGTTTGTGGCTTTTGTACAGAATACCATGTGACTGAAAAATGTCCATCATTGCCCGGTTTATTAGCCATCTATAGGATTGGATATCCTGGGGAGTCTTCTTATGCACCTAGGAGGCCATGGCAGCCTAGGAATCAACCCACATACCCAGATCTATAGTCTCAAGTTCCACCCTATTATCAACAACAACAACAGTGGAACTCACCAGGTCGGCAAAATTGGTCTACTTAGTACCAACATCCTTGCTTTCAAGAATGGAGAGGAGGAAATAACCAAGGAAACCCTCAAGCTCCACCTATCCCTATGTTCAACCATCCTTATCCTCAGTTCCCACCGAACACTCCGCAGCTTCTGCCAGGTTTTGTTCCACCACCTTTACCTCCTATTTTACAACAACCACCACCACAATATCAAAATACAAGCTCCCTGAGACCAACACTATTACCGTCACAACAAGTGTCGAATCCTAATAATAAGCCCCCTCAACCTCTTCACAATGTTGAGATGCAGGCCTTCCGGACATATGTTATTACTCCTACTCCATTACAGGGAATTCAACTAAGATCAGGAAAAGTTCTGGAGAGGCAGAGACCTTCAGTAGTCATCCGGGAAGAAGAAGAAGAAGAAACCACCAAACAACCCATGGATGACACTAGGTGGGAAGATGTTATTATCCCGAAAAATAATTAACCCAAGCTTCCCCAAAATGAACCTTCACAAATTACGAAGGTCCCTCCTTATCCAGACTGATTGGTAATCGATAAACCTACCACCTGACCGGAATTTGACATTTTGAATGAATTGAAAAATATTTGTGTCAAGATTCCTCTTCTTCAAGTCATTAAAGGCATTCCAATCTACAGTGGGGTAGTCAAAGAATTGTGTATTAAGAAGTCAGGTAGGAAGCAAAAGGATCCCCCTACAGTACACTTGATAGGAGGACTTTCCGAATACATATCTGAGCAGCCAAAACTAGAAAAATATGGGAACCCAGGAAACCCCATAGTGACCATAACCATTAATGAGGTCTCCATTGGAAACACTCTCATAGACCTAGGGGCAGCCATCAATGTTATGACCGCTACTACCTTGGAACAATTACAGTTACAACCTCTTCTTAGACCTACCCCAACCATTTTGGAATTAGCAGATAAGACTAGGGTTATACCTAAAGGGATTCTAGATGATATCATGGTTACTTTAGCCTCATGGGAGTACCCCATAGACTTTCTTGTCATTCATTTAAAGGATCCTGCCAAAGGCCATCTCGTCATTTTGGGAAGACCTTGGCTAGCCACAGCCAATGCATTTATTGGCTATAGAGAAGGAGAAATGACCATCTCGAATGGTCTCTCTATTCAGAAGCTTGCCATTTACCCTCCAGCTCAACCTATTATGGAGAATTTATGGTGGCTTGAATGTCCATATGAGAATGATGACTGGGAAGAACCTGTATTTCCAAGTGACCATGCATGGGCACTTCAAGAGCACACAACAGAAAATGTGCTAAACCAGTTCATTTTTGCTATCACATGTGTGGATTTTCCACAGTCTTTTCCCCAATTTGAGTACATGTTTGGGGAATAATTTCAAGAACAATTAGATCCATCCATTTTGTCCTCGACATCTTTTATTTTCAAGATAGATGAGTCTGCCATGTCTTACACCATGCCCTACGAGATTAGTCCAGGAAAATTTTTACATATAAACTCTGGGCTAGATGCAGACCAACAAAAACAGTTAGTATATATCCTTAAAGAACAATTAGGATAATTTTCCTGGGAATTCACTAACATGAAGGGTATACACCCTGACACATGCATCCATCACATATATACCCAGGGGGAAGTAACACATGTTAGGAAACCCCAGAGAAGGATGAACCCAGCACTTAAAGACATAGTCAAGGAGGAGATCCAAAATTTGTTAAATGTCGGATTTATCTATCCCATCTCTGACAGTAAGTGGGTATCCCCGCTTGTAGTGGTTCCAAAGAAAGTGACCGGGAAATGGAGAATTTGTGTTGATTTCCAAGAACTCAACAAAGCCACTCTGAAAGACTACTTTCCTCTCCCTTTCATTAACCAAGTTTTGGATACCTTGTCTGGAAAGAAGTATTTTTCCTTTCTAGATGGGTATAGCAGGTACAATCGGATTCTTATAGCACCCAAGGACCAGGACAAGACTACCTTTACTTGTCCTTGGGGCACCTATGCCTATAGGGTCTTACCATTTGGAATGTGTAATGCTCCTGCCACATTTCAACGAGCAGTATTAGGGATATTTGTCGATCTTATTCATGATTGTGTGGAAGTCTACATGGATGACTTCACAGTCTATCAAAACACTTACCAGGAAGCCTTAGACAACTTAGAAAAGGTCCTCATCATATGTCAGGAAATGAACCTATCTCTAAGCCATGAAAAGTGCAAAATGTTGTTAACTGAAGGAGTGGTTCTAGGACATCATGTTTCATCTGAAGGGATAAAAGTCGATCCTGCAAAGATTGAGGTCATTGTTAGACTTCCACCCCCCAAGACTCAAAAAGAGGTGAGAAGCTTTCTTGGACATGCTGAGTATTACCGACAGTTTATTGAAAATTTTACAAAGATTGTTGCACCTATGTTTGGATTATTAATAAAAGATGTTGATTTTGTTTGGACTGAGCAGTGTCAAACTGCCTTTGAAACCCTGAAAGCTAAGTTGTCTGTGGAACCAGTTCTTAGAGGGCCCAATTGGACTCTCCCATTTCATATATCCACTGATGCCTCCGAAACTGCAATAGGAGGGGTATTAAGGTAGAAAGAGGACCAGTGGTCCTATGCCATTTATTTTGTGAGCAAGAACTTGTCCCCTGTCGAGTTAAACTATACAGTTATCGAGAAAGAATTCGTAGCAGTTGTTCATGCTATTAACAAGTTTTGTCATTACATTACAGGTTATGAAGTATTTGTAAACACCGATCATTCAGCCATTAGATTCCTCATGAACAAACCTATAACTAATGGCCGAGTGACTAGGTGGCTCTTGTTATTGCAAGAATTTAACATCACTGTGCTTGACCAACCTGGAAAGGATAATGTAGTCACTGACTTTATTTCCCGAATAAAAAATGAGAATGATGATATCCTTGTAGATGATAGTTTCCCAGATGAGCACCTCTTTTCCCTTTCTGTCAATACCCCATGGTTTGCATATATGGCAAACTATATGGCCACTAGGAAATTACTGTCTCATTTGTCACCTCATGAAAAGCGGAAAATTATTACACAGAGTGCTAATTACTCTTGGGTTGGTCATGATCTTTTTCACACAGGTCCTGATTTGATTATTCGTAGATGTGTCCGAGAGGATGAGGTACCTGAGATACTACGAAGCTGTCATGATGGACCATGTGGTGGATATTTTTCTGACAAACGTACAGCATATAAGGTGTTACATTCAGGTTACTATTGGCCTAGCATTTTCAAAGATGCTGCCAAATATGTGAGAAGTTGTGATAGTTGCCAAAGGATACGAAGACCTATGTCAGCTGACGAAATGCCTTTGCGTGCCCAAGTTATGATAGAACCCTTCGAAAAATGGGCCCTCAACTTTGCAGGACCAATTTCACCCATGTCATGTAGGAAGAACTATGTTTTGGTCTGTACAGACTATGTCACCAAATGGGTAGAGGCAAAAGCCCTATTCAGAGCTACAGAGAAATATGTTGTCAAATTTATCTATGAAGACATCTTTACCCGCTTCGGTGTCCCTCGTGAAATTTTTACCAACCAAGGCACTCAATTCACTTCCAAGATGATGAAAGAACTAACAGAGAAATATGGGATTAAACATTGTAAATCTTCTCCATACCACCCGAAAGCCAATGGTCAGCTAGAATCCACAAACAAAGTTATGGAAGCCATCTTAACCAAAACTGTTCAATTACATCATCGGCATTGGGATGATAGGCTCCCAAAGGCTTTGTGGTCATATCGAACTACCTGGAGGAATACCACTGGGCATACCTCTTATGAGTTAGTGTACAGGAAACAAGTACTTCTACCTATAGAATTCCCAGTAAGGACCTTCTATATTGTCGCAGAATTAGGATTGAACCTGGATGAGGCTCAGAATAAACGAGCCCTACAATTGAATGAATTGGATGAAATCAAGCAAGATGCCATCCAACAGACAATATTAGTCCAAAACTAGAGGAGCAAGTGGCATGACAAGTTTATTAAGAAGAAACACTTCCAACCCGGTGATTGGGCTCTGTTGTTTGATTCCCGATTCAAAACCTTCAAAGGCAAACTTACCACCCGTTGATTGGGCCCTTATGAGGTAGACACTATATATGAAAATGGAGCTGTAAAAATTAAAACAATTGACGATGGACAAGTCTCCTTTGTGGTAAATGGACACTGACTTAAATTTTAACATAAGCCCACTTCCAGAGAGGATTTTCTACATGTCATGTCAACTGACAAGGCATTGACCATAGTAGATGGGGAATTTCCCCCTTGTTCTTGAAAAATTTTATGAATTTCCTATTGTATATATGTAAATAGTTTTTGAATTTTGTTAATAAGGCAATTCTATAGATTTATGTAAGTATTTATTTCACCAGGAGTACACAGTTTCAAGGATCTTTCTTCAAAAATTGTTACACTTGAATTTTGTGTCTGCTAAAGCATCAAATGAATATTGACTTACTGTAATTAGCCATATTTTTGCAAGAGTTCTCATTTTTAGGCATTCTAAAGTAGTTGCTCTTGAAACTCTTCACCACTGTATAAGGAAGTGATACCACAACTATCAAGCCTAGAGGTCTCTCATGCAGTTTTTTCCAAGAAACCTGAGTAAGTGAGTCAAGTGTCTTTATCAAAGAGTAACAAGGAGGTCTAATTAGCGATTAGTCATGGAAACATCACAATAACTACAAAGGAAGAAAGTAAGTTGATCCTAGAGATACCTTTATGTTCTTTCTCAATGGTACCATCCACTACACACTAAATAGCTTGATTATATCATATCTTTACATAGGCCACGTTTTCTTAAGTACCCCTTACATCGGGACAATCACTAAGTAATATAATGGAAATTCATCCTCTAACATAAATACCATCCCAATTGAAAAAAAGAGAAAAAAAAAAGTTGTTTTCAGAGTTGTTCCCCCATATTCTTGCATAAAGCAATCTTATACTAAAATATTAAAAGATGGAGGGCCAGTCTCTAAGGTTTAAGAGGCTAACCCGTTGGGATACTGAACAGGTGTACTGGCAGCGGGTATCGGCCTGTGGTATGACTAGGTAAACCTACAGGAGTACTGAACAAGCTTGCTGGCAGCGGGGCATTCTACCTAGTGAGGATGGTAATCTGCCAAAAATAAATAATAAATTTAAACTTGTCCTAATGTACGACATTACTTGCAGACAAAGCTGACATGAAGTATGTGTGGTTAAGCTAAGGTTAATGAATCTCATACACTTTCCATTGGGAAATAACTCTAAGACTATCTTGAAACTCTCTTGCCTATCTCTTCTTATCTATATATAGGATCTCTTATCCTATAGGTGGGGCCATCTTCTAACCATCTCGTTAGACTAATCTGTGAAATTTATTTCTACACTTGACATACTATAAATCTTCGGCTATTGGGGGGATACTGATTGGTTTCCTATACTTTTGATTGTGAGGTGTCATAATACTTAGGTGTGGGGGAGGGGTTCATGAGCTGACAAATGATCATTGCCTAAGAGAAATAAATCTTTGCAAGAGTTTTTGTATTATCTCCATGATACAGTTTATTACATAGATAGTCATTTTATTTTTAAAGTGCTAAACTCATGTGTGCTATAAATTACTGAACATATGCCTAACAGACCAGATCTCTTTTATCGTTTTATCTTTCATTACAAGTTGTGCATTATAGGATTGACAATACATGTTTTATCCTTGCTATAACCTGTTCGCTGTAGGTTTGACATTATATGTCATATGAGTGAGCAAGACGGCAAAATCAACAACAAGGGAACATTCTGCCTCTGCTCATTTAACATTGTGATTATCAACAACACTTCAAATTTGCAGGCTATCCATTATAGGAAGTGAAAATGTATTTAACACAGAGGTATTGGATGAAGTACCATATGAGGTGCCATATGAAATACCATACGAAATGTCGTATGAGGTGTCGAACAAAGTTCCATGTGAATTACGCACCAGTAATTGTCCTAGATTCCAGGTAACCAGAACTCAATTACATTCAATTGAATTGGTTGCAGACATTGATTGTAGATGCTCCATATGTTTATGATCAAATGTCCAAGTCAAAAGACTTGGACATTGATCTAATCACGCATCATTACATTGCTCCAAAATGAGTCGTCGAATTCAAATTCTCCACACATGGCAGCCCATGCGCATATGTGTGCAACCCACTCCACTATAAGAGCATTCAAAATCAGGTTGGGAAACCATTATCTCCATTCACCCTTGCCATTTGATTTGCCCTGCGTTAAGGAATTGCTCCCAACCTCTGCCAATTCGTCCCCTGTTCAAATCATGCTCAGACCATGCCCAATTTGTGCCATCTCTTGGCTTGTTTGCGCCCTTGCTTGGTTAATTTCACCTCTGTCACAATGCCCAAGAGATACGAACCTTCCTCCTATGCAAACATGTTTGCCATTCCCGAATTTGCACTGTGCAGAGAAGTGTTTTTGCAAGAAGGTTGGGGGCCATTTTTGTCTAGCTTGCAAGGCCACGATGATGGCCCCTCCATGCAATTTGCAGTCGGTTTCAATGGTAAGAGAGCACATGTAGGGTCTCTTACCTTTGAAGTTTCAAAAGAGTCCATTGTTGTTGCCACGAAGCTCCTGTTGAGACCTGAAATTGACATCCCCATTACCCTATTATACTTCTTATCTATACCTTTTTGGCTTACCTAAGCTTGGGTGAATGACAAGAATGCTACCATTAGCCAGTAATAAGGTCATAAGGTAAAGTATGGTTAATCCATGCATTTTGTGGTTTATTGAGTTAGGGAATTAAATATTTCATGTACTAATGCTTCCATTTGTCATATATAAATCTTTGACCTCTAGATATCCAACGTTCCTATACCAGCTCAGCTATCCGATACCTGCGCACCAAGATTGCCACTATCTGAATCCGGTACCAAATGCATCCAGTACTAAAATCTCATCTGTTTCGATTCGGTACCAACGACCACGCACTGTCATGATCTGGTACCAACGGCCACGCGTTGTCATGATCCGGTACCACCTTTTGCGCACTGTCATGATCCGGTACCATCTACCCCATTATGATCCGGTACCAATATGGAAGAACCTAATACACTAAGTTAAGATCCAGATCTCGCCTAAGCCAATTGGTGGATGTCTATTTGCTTTAGCAAGGCTATGATAAGAATAGTTTGTTGATTGCCTCATCTTCATGCACTTCATGTCATGAGGATGAAGCTAAAAATGTAACCGAATGATTGAATTTAATAACTGATTGATTTGCAAATCACTTCACCTCCTTGTGTTTCACGATTAAGACTATTAAATAGCCGTGGAAAGGATGGTGGAAGTGTAGGAGAGTTAGCATATTACCAATATGTCAAGCAGCGTGTGATATTATAGAACATATTCTAAGTGAAGATTAATAGAATGTCATTTATCTCCATATTCTGATTATCTATGATTAAGTATGAGTTGAGTTGTTAATGAAAGTTTGATTTTATGTTTTGAAATGTCAGTGAGAGTAATGTGTGTGTTGAAGACAAGCCTCCTGTAGACTTCAGCAACTGACCTGTTGAAGCGGCAAGGGCCCACCGCCCAACAAAGGTCAACATATTTGTAGATTAGCATTAGCATTTGTTTTCAGTAGTGTAAACATTAAATCAGCTGAAGCTTTAACTCTGTTAGATGATAGCAGTACAACTTATACTAGGATTTCCATTATATAATTGTTTAGAGATCTTTACTTGCTCTGTTTTTGTATATGCTCTGGTTTTATGAATTTGGTTTTTAGACATGAATGTTGGTAGCAGTGGTCAGACATATTTGAAGGAGAACTAGTGGAGTCCACAACAGCACATTGTGAACCACAGCATACTCAATATATTGACTATTGAACTACCCATGCTATGTCTTGATGATTGTTGTGTGATTTCCCTTTCAGAAGTGTGGATTGCATAGTTAGTTTTCTGGTTCAGATAGCAGAGTTGATCTGTCAAACCAACTCCATATCATACTTGCATGTGCCATAATGGAGTGGATAGCCTCTCTGTGAAAGACAACCAAAGTGCATTGCAGTTTTCTATTTTGATTTGTTTCCAGCATGCATAATCTAGTTTAATTCTATACTTGTGACATTAGAAATTACCTTTGTTACTGGTGTCTTGTAACTCTGTTGATTACGAATCCTGGATTGATAATTAATGAGTGCATTATACTAAACATATAAGCAACACAACAGCTCCCAAGAATGGGAGATAGATGGTTCAAAAACTACCAATTGTCGTGCTCAAGTTATAACAGGGTGTTTAAGCCCGAATTCGAGAGCATTTCAGTAGAAAAAGGGTATGCTAAGGAGTGGATAAAGGCGGAATTGATCAATCCCCTCATTGTCATCACAAGGTTAATTACATGTGAAGGTAGATACTCCACCTTCAAAGCTTGTCGTTTCAGATTGTTGGCTCATTTTCTATTCAACAAACCTTTGAACTTCCCCTTCTATTTTCTCAAAAGCTTGGAGAAGATGTCCTCTCAAGTGAGGAAGAATGTGACTAACCCCCACAATAGTCTCTTCCACCATGGCTTGATCAAACTCCTCGTTCTAGCCAAACTAGAGAAACATGGGCAAACTTGGGATGCCTTTATCTACCAATTTGTAAACCCTCACTTGACAGTTAAGACTGGAAAAAAGCCACTTAGCCTAAAAACTATCTCTCCATCCAAACCTCACTCTCCAAGAACTCCAAACTCACTTGCACAAACCCTCTCTTTACCGGAACAATACCAAAAGCTTGTTGATATCCCTACTTCTTCATAGGGTAAAAAGACCAAGAGAAAAGACCAAAAGAAGCCTATTGTTAACCCCCCAATGCCTTCACTCTCTCTTGATCCTACACCTAAACAACTCCAAGAAGTAATTCAGCAAGACTTTCCCATCATTCCCACAAACAAGAGGGGAGCCAATCGATTTGGTTAAGGACCCTTTTGAAAGAATACTCGGAGTACAAGAACCAAACCTTATGAAAAACCCATGCCTACTTCGGATCCTATCCAAGTGTCCTCTGACCTTGAGAGCCCTCACAAGAGACTTAGGGAAGTTTCTACAGATGGATTAGAGCCACTAAGAAAGACAAAATCAGAACCTACCTCTCCTTACCAATCCCCCATCACTCCTACTTTACCCATGCCTAATCTAGATCCTAAAATTGATAGATTGTCCACATCCCTCAAGGGATCTAAGCCTTCCTCAAAGATCACCGATTCTGCCCCAGCCATTGAGAAGCTACGAAAAGAAAACCATCAGCTTCTACAACAGTTGGAAGAGAGGAAGACAATAGGTACACACTTTCATCATGACAATGTAGTCCTTCAAACAAAAGTTAAACTCTCTTCAACGATTGGTCGATGAGATGACCAAATCCAACCACAACCTCACAGCATAGTTGAAGCAATATAAGAGGCACAAGGAAAAGTATTCACAGCAAGAAGGAGAGGCTTCTAAAGCCGATCCTCCTCAGCAAGCCTAGTCATGAGGGGTAACTTATTTTTGTTTGCAGTGGGACCTGCAAAATTGTAAGTGTGGGGGTAATGTTGGGCTCGAGATATGATCACTTTTATGATGGTAATTATACACTTTTGTCGCATGTACATATGTGTTTTTCATATTTTGAAGGAACTTTTTGAAGAATTTTATGTTAAAATGGTATGCTCTCCACCAGGTACGTGTGATTCATGTTTAATGTCATTATCGGGTATAATTCATCACGTTTTATGATTTTGAAGAGTTAATTCACGTTTTTCTGGTGTTATAGGGAAAAAACGCACCACGTTTCTACTTTCGACACTCAGTCCGACACTCCTTCCAGCACTTGTTCTGGTACCCGATCTGACACTTTGTCCAACATTGCATATTGCACAAAAACAGAGGGCGACTTGGCAGTTATGGTATTGGCAGCCAGTGATGGATGAATCAGGAACGTGGGTTTTTTTCATGCTTGCCCCCTCCAGCAACTGAGCTCCCGACAACTCAGTTTTGGTTGTTCAGCTGAGCGATTATTGGCTCGCTCTGTTTTATCAGTTAGGACATCATTTAATGAAAATTGTCGAATTTAGAAGTGGTTTGACCCTCCTGTGGTCGACCACTTGGTCTGTAAACATTATAAATACCACCGAGGTGGTCAGATAGTTGTTAAGTAGTAGAAGCATCAGTGTGATAGGTAGAAATACATTTTTACTATGGTTTTCCATTTTACATTGCCAGATTATACAAGAGCTGAGTTTTTGAGTTTTTATGGTGAATTCATCTTGTTGAGTGCATGGTGTGCTTTTAGAAAGTGATCACGACTTGTTGGGGGGCCCACCAGGAGTCTAGTAACTATCTTTGTGTTTGTTTATGCATTTCATAGTTTAGTTGTTCTCTTTATTTTCTTGTACATGCATTTTTATTATGTTAATTAGTTTGATGTTATAATTTAATTGCTTTGACTCTCTTTTGTAGGTTAGTATGATGAATTGTGTTAGCATGCATTAATCTTGTAGTTAGGAACGGATCTGCAGATCCCTAGACTAACCCCATGAGTAGTTAGATATTAGATTACGTCTTTATTTATGATTTTAGAATCAAGTTTAAAACAAAGTTTTAATTAGAATAGAATAGAGTTTTTATTTGAGCTTTCTTCGACAAGGATTTGATGGATGGATAGGATCAATTTCAGTTTTTAATCATAGCTTGCTTATTTCATTTTTATGTAGAATTGGCTTAGCTAGTTGTTGATTAATGTAGTTGTTAGTTTACTTTTTAATGTCAT
>JASDQU010689662.1:59447-74545 GCA_032191745.1 Picea mariana
TCATTATATTGTTGATGGTTAATAAATGAATATGCAGGGTAATTGATGATTGTTTTTGTCATGGCTAAATTCTCATTAGATTGTTTAATCCATACCTTTCACTTTGCTATTGAGATTAGTATTGAGCTTATACCGCTTGAATTCTCCTTTGTTGTGAAGTGCCACCGAGATATTATTTGACACCGAAGACATTCACACAACCACTAGCATTATATTTAATTTGTCATAGGTTAAAAGATAGTTTTCCTGTTTTCATAGGTTAAAGGATAGTTTTCTTGCTTTCATAGGTTAAAAGAATAGTTTCCTATTTTCATAGATCAAAAAAGATAGTTTATTGCTTTTGTAGATCAGAAGAGATAATTTCTTGCTTTCATAGCTTAGGAAATAGTTTTATTGTTGTTGTAGGATAGATAGTCTTTTGCTTTGATAGGTTAGAGAACAGTTTGTTTATCATAGATTAAAGGTTAGTTGCTAGTCTTTCTTGCTTTCAATTAAATAGATTTCCTTTCATGAATTAGAAATAGTTTTGAATTAAGAATTTAGTCCACTTGCCTCTTAGGCTAGATAGTTGTTCAATGAGAAGTTTTAATTTGATTGCTTGCAGTAGTTAGTTGTCTATTTGCTTTAGTAGGTTAGTTAGTTGTCTTTGCTTACTTGTCTATTTGCTTTAGTAGGTTAGTTAGTTGTCTTTGCTTACTTGTCTATTGCTTTAGTAGGTTAGATAGTTGTCTTTGCTTGCTTGTTTACTTGCTTTAGTAGGTTAGTTAGGTGTCTTTGCTTGCTTGTTTATTTATTTTCTTTCATAGGGTAGTTACTCATTGAATATAGGTTGGGAAGTTAAAGAATTTTGCTTTTGTCATTTGTTTATTATGCTTAAATAGTTTCTTTTGCTTATTGTTATGAACTAGTTTGCTTCAAGTAGGGTTTTTTACTTGTTTTCTTAGAACTATCCATCGATCCTTGGCCCAAAAGTACTTAGGTTACATAGTTTCTATTTTCTTAGTAGGGTCTGTTCATTAGACAGGTTTGCTTGAGTAGATTAGCCTTAGATAGCTACCTTCCTTAGTTAGGCTACACTCCTACCAGCCCTTCTACCTTTGGCATATATTTTTCTACAACTCTAAGTTTACTTACCCCGGGTTGACAATTTAATTGAGGGTTTTTAGTGTGTTTTTAGTGCATATATAACACCCATCACCTTCTTGACTCTCACTCTTCCTCGAAAGGATTGCTTGACTCTCACACTTCTCCCATGCTTGTGTGTATTCAACCCATGCTCTCAATAACTCTATGAGGTGACTTCACACACCCACCCTCTTACATGAATTCAATGATTGAGCATGTGATAATTCAAAGGAAGGATTATATGGTAATGATACATTCACTTAGGAAAATGAAATGATTTTTCCCTTGGACCCCTCTTTACCCCCTCTCTTTTGGAATCATACCCCCCATCATTATCGTCCCTCTCATATCACAACCAATCATTATTATATTTATTAATAATTCATTATACAATTTACATAGCTTAGCCCTCAACCATATTGATCAATACAGGTTATTCGGCCTAAGAAATACGAGCTCACCAACGTAAATCATAGTTGCACAATTACATTATAATCTATGTGGATTAAAATTGGGGATGTTACAAGTGCCATGAGATATTGGGCCAAGTACTACTATTGGACCTTGCACACATATCAAATATCTATAGCACTTGACACTCCCTTGTCCTTGGGACTCGGTAACCTTATTAAATGACCTCGTCCACAGTGGAACCCTATAAACCATCTCATATCAACACCCTAAACAATATGACCACTCGCTCTATTGTTGGCAAGCTGGCCAACTTGGAATTTCAATACACGACTCTTAATGGATAGATTTAGCAAATTTAGCAGACCATAAACAGTTGGGATCACAAGTTGGATGATAAGTTAGATCAGAAGTTGGATGAGAAGTTAGCCAGTTCAAACAAGATTTTGAAGGAAAAGTTATCACTTATGCTAGCTCTATGCATACTAGAAGAAGACCCTTGGAATGCACAACACATTGAGAACCACTAGGAAGAAACTTCTAACTTATCACTATTTATCCACCAACAATCATTTTCAGGTCCTCATAGCCATAAACCAATGGATAATAACATATGGCACCATTTTCCTAAAGTGGACCTACACAAGTTTGATGGTTCTGACCTGCCATGATGGGTCACCTAGATGGAACATTACTTCGCCCTCCGTGGCATTATTGATGACAAGATGAAACTTAGGGTGGGGGTCTTGTACCTAGATCTAGAATTATGGAAATGGTGGGAATGGGATAAAAATCCCTATGTAGGCTACATTCCTAGAGTCAATTTGTTAAAGCTATCCATGCATGTTTTGAGAGACATACTCATTATTTGGGGCATCTTACCAAGTTACGCCAAACAAGCTCAATCGTAGAATTTATGCCATCCTTTGAGAAATTATCCATTCATGCAAACAACTTAATGGATTATTTCTATAAATAATGTTTCATTAGTGGCCTCGAGGAGGATATTCGAGCATAAGTCAAATTGCAGCATCTCGCTGCTTGGTTGGAAGTGTCTTGGAGGATTATAGAAGCAAAGATGGTGATCAATGCACCAACCAAAATACTCTCTCTCATTCCCCAGATTCACCCTCCTTAGGTTAATTACCCAGGCACAAACCCTACTCATCCCTTGAAAGTACACAAATTGTCTCTAACATAAATGGTAGACCACCAAAGACATGGACTAATTTTTCTCTATGTCATAGGTGTAAAGAACACAAATTGTTCCAAATTAATATGGCCGCTATGGCCTTTACAAAATATATAAATATCGAAAAGATACCATAGTTACCAATTGAAGACATCAACAGTCCTACTTAGGTATTTATCAAACCTCAACTCCCTTGGGAAGAACCCATAATCTCCATGTATGCATTATCAATCATTTCAATACCACAAACCTTGAAACTTAGGGGCTACATCAAGCATTAAAAATTCATAGTCCTAGGTTACAGTGGCATTACTCACAATTTCATTCACAACTGAGTGTCAAAAGAAACCCATTGTTTTGTCCACTTGGTGCACAACTTCCAAATCATGATCACCAATGGAGGTATGATGAAATGTGGGGGAAGATGTGAAATTTTCAAACCCCAGATAGGCGACTATCGATGAATAAACAATCAATTTTCCATCAATATGGGTGGTTGTGATATAGTATTGGGGGCATAATGGCTATTCACTTTGGGACTAGTCACCATGGATTTCAAGGAACTATATATGAATTTCACTAAATATGGTTGTGTATAGACCCTTCTAGGGCTTCAGGTAAGCCCTCTTGAACTAGTCATCTCTCATCGTATGGAGAAGTTATTAAAAAAAGGCCACTCTATCATTATTTCCCAATTTAATAACATGTAGGTTATGGAAAGTTCAACACAATAAATACATATAGACTTGCAACTAATCCTCGACAAACATCATCAGGTATTTACACCAAAGGGCTTACCTGCTTCTCGTGGAGATCATGACCATGGTATTCCCCTTATTCCAGGAAGTCAACCACCAATTGTAAATTGTTATCAACAGTCTTTTCATGCACAAAAGAATGAAATAGAAAATACCATTCATGAACTATTGGAGGTGGGGGTCATACGTCCTAGTACAAACCCTTACTCATCACCAGTAGTCATGGTGTTAAATAAGGAAGGAACTTGGTGCATGTGTCCTAATTTAAGGCCTCTCAATAATTTGATGATCAAGGAAAAATTGCGTATCCTAGTTATTGATGATCTCCTCGATGAACATCATGGAGCCTCATTTTTCACTAAGCTTGATATTTGTTCAGGATACCACCAAATTAGAATGAAAGAAACACACATCCCTAAGATATCCTTTTGAACACACGAAGTTTATTATGGATTTCTAGTGATGCCTTCTAGTATTTATAATGCTCTATCCACTTTCTAGAGCCTCGTGAAAAAAAATTCCAAACCATTCTTATGCAATTTTGTGCTACTCTTCTTCGATGATATATTGATCTACAATAAATCATGGGAATCACACATGGAACATGTCAATAAGTCCTTAAAACTCTTGAGGAACAACCAATTATTCCTGAAGAGATCCAAATGTTCTTTTGGGGCTCCCAAGATTGAATATTTGGGTCACATTGTAAGTCAATATGAACTACAAGTTGATCCCAAGAAAGTGGAAACTAGGAAAGATTGGCCCTATCCAAAAACACTAAAGAGATTGCAGGGATTATTAATACTTATAGGCTACTATAGGACATTTGTGAAAAATTATGACAAAATTGCAGCTCCCCTGACTTCACTCCTAAAAAATAATTCCTTTGTCTAGAGTGAGGTAGCATAACAGGCCTTCACTAGTTTAAAGGATTCCATGTGCACTACTCCAATATTAGCAGTGCCTAAATTTACTAAGAAAATTGTCTTGGAATGTGATGACTCAAGCAAATGTCTCAGAGTAGTCTTGATGCAAAATGGATGCCCCTTGGTACTCACTAATAAGTATTTGTGTGACCGCAATTAGGGAAAATCCACATATGAGAAAGAAATTATGGGAAAATCATTCATACAGTGGAGACCTGATACTCATATTTCATAGGGAGGCATTTTCATATCAAGACCGACAATAATATTTTGAATTACTTCCTCAAACAATGGTTGTCTTCACCAGAGCAACATAAGTGGGTCCCCAAGATGTTGGGGTATGATTATGAGATCATATATAAGAAGGGGAAATAAAATGTTGTGGTTGATGCTTTATCCAGACAATTTGAGGATGAATCCCTCCTTGTTTTATTCTTACCAAGTCCATGATGGTTCAAGGAAGCCCACGGGGAATGGATAGAAAAAAATACTTTAAGGCAACTCATCCAATGGATTCAAATGGATCCCAACCCACCTAAAGGATATACATGGAAAAAAGATACATTATGGTATAAAGGGTGCATTATTTTGACAAAAGATTTAGCCTTAAAACAATGAGTCTTAGAGGAGCTACATTCATCATCGATAGCAGGTCACTATGGATTTCATAAAACCTATGAAATTAGTAAGTGTTCATTCTTCTGGGAAAGAATGAAAACAGATATATAGGATTTTGTTGCATCGTATGACACTTTCCAAAGAAACAAGGGAGACATTGTGTAGATGTCATGGGAATTGAAACCACTATCAATCCCAAAATTGATTTGGATAGAAATCTCAATGGATGTTATCATAGGACTCCCAAAAGAAACTGAAGAATCAGTCATCATGGTGGTTGTCGACCATTTTTCAAAAGATGCTCATTTTTATGCACTAGCTCATCCCTTCACTCCTTCCTTAGTTTCCCAGGTCTTCATGGATTAGATCTTTAAGATACATGGTATGCCCACTTCCATTATCTTGGATTAGGACCCCATATTCATTAGCAAATTTTGGTAGGAGATATTTAAACTTTAAGGTACACAACTAAATATGAGCATTGCATGTCATCCCCAAAGTAATGGCTAAACAAAAGTGGTCAACGAGTGTTTAGAAACCTATTTAAGATGCTTTTCTTCTAAAAAGCCACACCAATGGGCATAATGGCTTCCCCTTCCTGAATGGTGGTAAAATACCACTTATCATGGAGCTACCAATATGACATTGTATGAAGTCATTTATGGAAAAAACACTTTTCAGTGGCATCCTATGTACCAGGCACCTCCAAGGTTCATGTAGTAGATAGAATGCTTCACACCAAAGAATCCATTATCCATGCCCTCAAGAAAAAATTGGCTATGGAAAATAATCAAATGAAACAACAAGTTGATCATCATAGATCTTAATGTTCTGTTGTCCAAGGGGATCAAGTGTTTTTTTCCTGCAACCTTATAAATAGACATCAGTCAAAGTTAAAGTTCCCCATGTTATAGCATCAATTTCCACCAATGAAGCATTGATGACTTTGTTGCTAGCTCCCAAGTTCCATTGTTCCTATCAAACCATAGAATGCATTGGATAGGTTGTATATAAGTTGGCTCTCCCAACCCACTCCAATATTCATCTAATATTTCATGTGTCATGTTTGAAGAATGTTGTGGGATTGAATTGCAAAGTGAGGAACAACCTACTATAACTTAATGAAGAAGGTTCCATTTTTCTCTAGTCGAAAGCAATATTGGATACTAGAGAGAATTAGTTGCACTAGTGCACGATCAAGGAAGTATTAATCCACTAGAAATATATGCAAACAAAAGGTGTCAGGTGGGAACCAACAATGATTCTACAACAATTTCCTCACCTTCATCATTAAGTACAATTCTACTTTTGAAGGGGGAGATCATGTTAGGGTCCAACCCTAACCCCCCTACTTAGGATAATTTATTGATGTATGAGGCCACCTTCCTTGAATAAGGCTCACTAAATAGTTATTTGATAGTCAATCATTGTAAAAATGGTCCTCTTTATTAATAAGGCCTAAATTAGTTAGTAGACCCTCATTATAAGTGGGCCCACATGTAGTTAATATTATTTATTGATAGATACATATTGAGTAGAATGTTACGTAATGTTTGTCAAGACTTTTTATTGTACGTGGAGTTATACTCTAGGAGGTTTCCCCTTGAAGAGGCAAGTGAACATAGCTCTCTATTTTTTAATATCATTAATACAAGATATATTTCTTAGGGTTAATCTATTTTCTCTTGTGTTCTTTGGTTTTTCACTGGTATTATATTACATTATGTGTGATTTCTCTAAAGTTATGGGGTTAAGTACATTACAAAGGAAGTCTTGATCCCATCTCTTTTTTCCTTCATAACATCCCTTGGTGCTAGTCTATGTTATTTATCATGTACCTTCTACCTCATGCTAGTTCTCAAGGATTATTTTATGCCTTGGTTCCAGCGGGCCTTCCCATATTGACTTCAACACTTGTATTTTAGGGGTTTGGTCTAGAGGATAATGTACCTTGGGCCCATATTCCTCATTGGTGGGTGTCTTTGACAAGAAGGAGAGAATTCTTCTTTCTCTTTGACTTGTTTGTTTCTCACATGCTCAACTCCAACTCATTATCACACCATTAATATTTGTACACTTGATGTTACAGTGATTCATTTGATCTTACCAATTCCCCAGACATGTGTGATTTGTATCAACCCTCAAGAGGGGCTTTCCCTTTCTGTATCCCCCCACATGTTTCAACTTCAGTATTTGATTCCAAATATATAGCTCTAGTTGTTTTACTTTAGATGGTAAGCCTTTGGAGTTCCTCCTATTCCTGAGCACCAGCGGGACTTCCCCCTATCGACACCAACACCTTGATTCTAGGGGTTAGTTTATGTACCCTAGTTCCCATACCCCTTTTTGGTGGGTTACCTTGGACCAACATGAGAGATTCCTCATCACTCTCAGACTTGGTAGCATCCCACATGGTCAACTTTAGCTCATTCTCACACTATTGAGATTCATAAATATTCCAATGATTTATCCTCAGTTGTAGTTCCTTGGATTCGATTGGCTCAGTTCCACCATTCTCAAAGATATTAGTTTGAGCTTCTCTCCCGATAACTCATTGCAGATCTTCAGAGCCCTTTTATTTTTCAAAAGGACTTCTCAGGTTGTTTCCTTCCCCTTTGTTATCTAAAAAATTAATCAATGCGGACATAGACCAATCTCCCTAGTTTGGGAACCCAAAACTAAAACAAAACATCACAGAGCATATTACTTTTCTTATATTCAGACAATCAAAATACTGATAAGTAAGGACTCATACCTTTTATTAACGATTGTCCTCACTAATTGTAGCTCCTAGCTTGATCCAGAGGTTTTTGAATAGAAACATGTATAAGAAAACAAGCTAACCAGTGAAAGCAACAATGGTATTTCGACAAATCTATACAAATGACCAAGGAGAAACGTAATAAAGACAATTTACAATGAAAATTATTTATAGGAAAGAAAACATGTTACTGTATTAATAATAATGGAAGAGTTACAACCAATGCCTTGGTATTGTGAGGCTCTTTCCAATAGTTCATTGCTCAAATATCCACATTGCTTCCATGAGTTCCATCACCATCAACTGAATACTTTGACATGAGAATCTCTCAAGGCCAAAGAACAATCTTCTAATCTCAAATCAGAAGCTAAATCTATCAACCATTACTCACTACTATTTATTCTCCATTAGCTATTAACCTTTTCTCATGAGAGAAGTCTCCTTTTATAGATTGAACAAGAGGTTAGGATGAGAGGTTAGGATCTCCCCAAATCAGGAGTACGGGTGAGATCCAAACCAATCGAACGACACCTCATATCCAAAGCTTCTTTCTATAAACTTCACGAATTTCTTCCTTTTTCCTCCCTTCCAAACAATGTCGCACCCTGTGAACTAGAAACATGAGACATTGTCGCATGTTGTAGTGGTGCAACATGTGACACTTTCACAAAAAGTGTTTTTAAATTCATTCTGACTTCTTTCAAGGAAAGGTCTTTCTCCAGTGATCAGGGCTTTTAAGCTTTAGATGATGGAAAGTAGGTGAACATTATCAAAAGATGATCAGACTCCACAACCAACAATCTCCCACTTGGAGACTGATCACAACAACTCCACCGATGTTGTACTTGTTGGACTATGATCCACCTTGGACATAGAAAGTTTCTCATCTTCACCTTCATGCTTGAAGGCCAACTGAAACTGAGCAAGAACTCAATTTATCCTTGGTTACTACCTTTGTTAACATGCCTGTAGGATTCTGACTAGTATGTATCTTTTCCAACTTCAATTATCCTTCTTCCAAAACGGATCATATGAAGTGGTACCTAAGTTGTATATTTTTAGTATTAGAATGGAAGGCTAAGTTCTTTGCAAGATGAATGGAACTCTAGTTGTCACAGTACAACCTATTATTCTCATGTTGCTTTCCTAATTCATCCATAAACCTCTGTAACCAAATCATCTCTTTACTACCCTCCATAGCAACAACATACTATGCTTTCATTGTTGAAAGTGCAACAATCTTTTGTGGTTTCAAAATCCAACTTATTTTTCTTCCAACTACAGTAAAAGCATACCATGTGGTGCTCCTCCTACTATATTTATCACCTACCATATTTGAATCAAA
Organism: Picea mariana; assembly: GCA_032191745.1. Classification (NCBI taxonomy): domain Eukaryota; kingdom Viridiplantae; phylum Streptophyta; class Pinopsida; order Pinales; family Pinaceae; genus Picea; species Picea mariana. The sequence goes on from JASDQU010689662.1 coordinate 68,584, forward strand.
ATACCCATGTAGAACACTGTTTGAACCTCCAAAACATAATGCATGAATAGTAGTACCTCTCAAATACCTGAGAATCCATTTTACTTCCTCCCAATGTTCTTTCCATGGATTCTTCATATATTTTCTCACAACTCCCACTGCATGTGCAATATCTAGTCTTTTGCGTACCATTGCATACATCAAGTTTCCAATTGTTGATGAATAAGGAACCCTAGACATGTATTATATCTGCTCATGTGTCTTGGGACACATTTCCTTGGTTAATTTGAAATGGTTGGCCAAAGGTGTACTAACTGGTTTTGCATTCTGCATTCTAAACCTCTCCAACACCTTCTCTATGTACTCTCCCTGAGACAATATCAATTTGTGATTTTTCTCGTCTCTTGTTATTATTATTATTGTGGGATGTGTAGTTGTGCAAAGCCCAACACAAGGTCACCAAATATTGCATAACTATATGAAATCTTGACATTGTACCCTTAGTAAGAAATCCCTTTGTTTTAGTGATGGAGGAGGTCCACCATAGGGGAGGATTCCCCGATGACCTCAAGGGATCAAAGTAGCAAGTATTGTAGCCAATCCTACCACCCGCTTTCTTAATTACCTAAGTCAAATGTCTATTTCTGTGAAATTGATGAGGTAGAAGATGTTTCGGGTACCTACCTGGAACATGACAAATTATAGCATATGTATGATTATTTCCAATTACCTATATGTAGTTAGCACCTCAAAAGACAATAGACAATGAAATTGGTTATGGATGGTACAAGATTGCAGTAGTATAACAATTTATAACAATTATTGTTTTGTAACAACAACAAGTAAAAGAGATCAGAATTGCATGAATTAACAAGGAAAATTTAGCACATATCAAGTAGATCAATATCCAGTTGTTCCAAGCAATTTTGAGTATGTTTTACCACTATTAGAGCAATGTATGCAACAAATTGGTGTATGTTAGTATGGCTGCAGTAAAATTTTTCTACAACAAAAACAATATTAGTGAATTATCTTAGGTTAGAGTTAGCAAAGTTGGTGAAAAGCTTTAGAGAATGAAAATAGAGAGTCGGTTAATCACTTTCATCACAAGATAACATGTAGATTAGTGCCTTAGGGCTATGGAGTCTTTTACAAAAACAATACAATATAATTTGGAGATGATAGTGGCAATATCTAAGAGGTAGGGTTTGAAATCTAAGGTGCTAGCACATTAGGGCCTTAGATTTCAAGCCTTAAAGAGAAGGGTTACTAGAGTGCAAGCACTTTTGGGCTCTAACAATCTTTTATTCCTTCTTAAGTTCTTGAAGTAAGTTATAATCAAGAGTCTATAATCAAACTCCTAAAGTGATATCACTTTAGGGCTTTAGGAGATTAACTCTATGTAGGATTTCCTTCACTAAGTATGGATGAAATTAACCTTGTGAGAGGAGGAAGAACTTATGCTCCTCTCTTAGGGTTTTACCAAGCAAAGAACTTCAATATCAACAAGTAAATTTTACCATAAACATTCAAGAACATGAAATGAAATTGCATAAATTTACTTCACCAAGATATGACAAGAGTAAACCCTAATTGCAACAAAATCATCCAAAATCAACAAAAATACTTTCACACTTGTCCTCCAAAAGATAGTGCATGAATAAAAAGAGCCAATAACCCCAATAGGGTGAAAATTTCAGAATTTGATGATGAAATGAGTCTTGGATAGCCATATTTATATGGGAAATTGTAGCCACCAAAAGACTCTAATGAAAAGTCATATCTTTACACAAGAGGGACAACTTCTTAATTTTCCCTTTCAATTTACAAAAAATGAATTTTACATAAGATAAAATCCTAAAGAGGGTGACGTCATGCCCTAGTAGGGTGACACTAAGCTCAAAGGAGTGACGTCAAGGCTGAAAATGTGGGACATTGGACCTCAAAAGGCCATATGTCACTCTATCTTGTGCCAAGGTACATTCTAGTGCCTCCTCCATCAATCCACCAAGAGAATCCATCAAACCCTGGCCCCTAGGTGAATTCATGGGCTAGGAGAGTGATGTATAGGCCTCCAAAGGCCAACATTCAAGTGGATAAGGGAGAAATCCCACCCTCTATCCATCCCAAGATGCATCCAAAGGAAACATCCTTCATCTTCCATGCACAACGCTCATCATCAATGGTGCCCCAGACATGGCGTCTAGTATCCATCCTGCGGGCAAATCTGACAAATACAAATGAGTATGCCCTCCAATGGTCCACAAGTCATATGAGTCATGCCAAGTAAGCCACATCTAATAAGAGAACCACCCAAACATGTGCATCAAATCAAATTAAACACATGCTCAAATGCCTTATAAAATTTTCCAAATTTAGGTATGGGAGGGGTGTCAAGGTGCCCTATTGGGTTAGTCAATCCCCAAGTCAAGGAATGTTTCCCAATAGGACCCTATCTAGGTCATGTAATGAGTATGAAGTGGATTGGGGAAATACTTCTAGGCATGGGGTCCTTGACATACAAGGGTTCATATTGTCTCATTTATGGGTGCCTTTATAAAGGGCGTGTTGCCCTTCATCCGCAATGCAACATTTTTCCGAGTCCTTTTATTTCCATTAAATGATTAAGGTCCAAAACATTGAGTATTATTTGCAATGGAAAGTAAAGAGTATCATAATTCCACTTGAAGCTAGAAACACACAGTGTTCCATATGTAATGGAAAGTAAGGGACACTGCAAAATGCATTTCCTCAACAAGCGGGACATTTATTAAATTTTAATTATGTGATTTCTTTTGCAGGTCCTTCATTTTTTGGAGAAGTGTTTCATTGTTCCCAAGACCTGAGGGTGAGCATCTAGAAGGATAACATTGGATTTTATCTTTTTCCAGCTACAACACCTCTAGGCCTTTAGCCCCTGAAATGAGGTACAATCCCTTATTGGGTCAATGAGCCCAGAAATCCAAAATATGAGGAAACAGAGGGGAAGAAGGATGGAAGGTGGTAAGTATGGATGGGAATGGTATGATGACCCTTCAAGTAACCACCTAGTAACAACCTTTTTCCTGAGGCTGACCAACTTGCTAGGACACAATGACAACCACTAAGGTGAAATTAGGCAAAAGGTGTAATTTCCAAGCAAATGTTTCATAATCAAGAAAGGATTCTTTGCAACATGTTCAAATGATTCAAATTTTAAAGTGACACTTACCATGAAACTACACTTATTACCTCATGAAGTAAGACCCATTCTCTTCTGAGACCAAGCTGATGTAGTGGATGTTACTCTGTAGTTGGTGATGAGTGGTGATCAATAGGAATAGGAGGGATCCCGCAGGATTTGCTGCTCAATCCAACTCTCAACACTCCATGTCTGCTACTTATGGGCCTCGAGACATGATCTCCTTAGTTACCCCTAGACTGGGGGGTAACAATTCTCATACCAAGGATTTTTTTTTGCAGCACCCAAATCCTTCATTGCAAATGAATTAGCTAATTTCTTTTTAAGAACATTTATATCCTACATGTTAGACCCTGCAACAAGTATGTCATCTACATACAATAACAAGATAATATAGCTTCCATTTTCTAGCCTCTTAAAATAAACACAATGATCCAAATGACATCTATTATAACCTTGTTATGTCATAAACTTGTCAAATTTCAAATGTCACTGCCATGGAGCTTGTTTTAGGCCATACAAGCTCTTCTTCAACCTGCATACCAAATTTTCCTTCCCTTTGACCTCATACCCCTGTGGTTGTTGCATATAAATATCTTCCTCCAAATCCCCATGGAGAAAATTTGTTTTTACATATAATTGTTCAAGATGCAAATCTTTTATTGCCACAAGACTTAAAATAGTCCTAATTGAAGTCATTTTAACAATAGAAGAAAATATTTCATCAAAATCTATATCTTTCTTCTTTGCAAACCTTTTTACAACAAGTCTGGCCTTGTACCGCTTTTTCCCTCCATCTTCTTACTTCAACCTGTAAACCTATTTATTCTGCAATGCTCTTTTTCCTGTAGGCAACTAAACCAAGTCTCAAGTCTAGTTATTTACCAAGGAGTCCATTTCCTCTTTCATGCCTTGCTCCCACTTCTTTTTAGTGTCTACCTACATTGTCTCTTCATAACTTTCCAGTTCACCAGAATCAATCAATAATAAATAATGCAATGAAGGAGAGTATCGTTCAGGGGGTCTACTTAACCTGATAGATCTTCTAACAACACTTGGAGGAGTTTGAGGTACCTCTTGCTCCTGTTGTTGTACATTTTGATTTTCTAGTACCTTTGGAATTTAATTTTCTTTGATTTCATCAATCATTGTGTATTATGTGTTTTTCTTTTCCTGTTTCTTTCCTTGCAACTAACCTTTGTATATGACCTTTTCATTGAATACCACATCTCTAATCCTAATGATTTTGTGATTTTCATAATCCCATAAGCGATAACTAAAATCATTAACATCATATCTAATAAAGGTACACTTCTTGGATTTTGCCTCAAGCTTTATTCTATTTTCTTTATCAATATGGACAAATGCTTCACAACCAAAAGTCTTCAAAATGAGTAGTTTCCCTTTTTACCTTTCCATGCCTCCTCTAGAATGCCACCATCCAAGGAGCTTGAAGGCCCTTTGTTTATTAAGTAAACAAAAGTATCTATAACATCTGCCGAAAACTGTAAGGGAAAACCTGCATGAAATATCATACTCCTTGCACATTCCATGATTGTCTTGTTCATCCTTTCTGACACACCATTTTGTTGTGGTGTTCTTGGAACTGTCTTCTCTCTACAAATTCCATGGTATGAACAATAATTATCAAAATCCTTGTTGCAGTATTCACCTCCATTATCTGATATGAGACACTTCAACCTTTTTTCTGTCTCATTCTCAACCAAAGCTTTCCATTTCTTAAAAGTGTCAAAAACATCAGACTTTTGTCGAATGCAATAAACCCAAGTTTCCTAGTTGCATTATCAATAAAAGTAACATAATAACGAGAGCCACCAAGAGATGATACATGATCTGGTCCCCGTACATCTTTATACACAAGATCTAACTTTTCACTCTTCTTTTCCTTCCTGACTCTGAGAAATCTTAATCTCTTCTGCTTTCCATAAACACAATGCTCACAGAAATCCAAATCAACTTGCTTAATATCTAGCAACAAATTCTTTTTGTGGAGTATATGCATCCCCTTCTCACTCATGTGTCCAAGCCTATGATGCCACAGAAATGTATCCACTCCTATAGAAGATAAAGAGGTAGAAGAGTCAACATTACCACTACATAAATACAATGTACCTACATTCTCTCCTTTTGTTATTACCAATGATCCTTTAGTGACCTTCCACGCCTTTTTTGTAAATGTAGATATACAACCTTCACTTCCCAACTGCCCTGTTGAAATTAGATTTCTTCTCAAATATGGAACATGTCTCACTTATTTCAGTAACCACTAGTTTCCATTCTTTAACTTTGTTTATACTTTGTCCATTCCAACAATTTTACATGGTTCATCATCACCCAAATAAACTGTCGTAAAATCACCTTGAACATAATCTTGAAAATATTTTCTATGGGGTGTGGCATGAAATGAAGCCCCTGAATCTAATACCCAAAAATCAGTAATATTATACAAAGAAAGAATCAAAGCATATTGTAACACATCACCCACTACATTTCCTTTACCTCTGCAAGTGTGTTAGCCAGGGATTGGATTAAGGGTTCCTACTCAGAAAGGAAAGAACCACAACATCCTGTTCACTGTAGATTTTCCTTGATGTTAGCCAGAAACTGGGTTATAGATCCCTGCTCAGAAAGAAAGGAATCAGATTGCCCTATTCTCTATAGACCTCAACTTCACAAGTGTGTCAAAACAGAAGCAAGGCCTAAGGCTCCTGCTTAGACAGAAAGGAACTAAGTGCTTTTGTTTCTGTTAGATAGAGTTAAATGTTTTTTGCATTATTGTTT
>JASDQU010689665.1:0-12492 GCA_032191745.1 Picea mariana
TTATGTGCAAAAGGACAATAATCATTTGGTGAATGCTGAATTTCAACAGGCTAGTTATTAACAACAGAGGGAATGGTAGAAGGTAATAAATCGACTTTGAAATTTGGACAAGGGAGAGAATCATAAGGTTTAGACTGATTAAAAAAGTGTTTATGAACCTCATCTTCTTCAGGTGTTTGAAGTGGATGGATATTTTTAAAATCAATGGCATGGGAAGGGGGTATATCTACTTGTTTGAAAAAGGAATATGCAAGAGCAGGATGGTGGTCTTTAGAGTATACAAAGCAGATTATGATTCTCCTAATGTGTGCAGGGAAATTCAAGAAAGAATGAAGGATAAAGAGCACAATTTCCAGAAAGAAATTCAGAACTTGATACCTAAACTTACCTCTGCCTTCCATTTAGGTCCAAGCTTGTTCCCACAGTGGAGTCTTCCAACAGGTTCGTCTTCATGGAGTCACCAGGTAGATGATTACAGTCAATTTTTTTGTATCCCTCTATTGTCTACCATCAAGAGTTGGATCTATGTTGTTCTTCCCAGGGAACTCTTCAATCTGCTCAAATCTGTCCCCGACAACGATGCCATTTATGTTATCTCTCCAAAAGTCACCCTAGATTGTAATAAGGTGAGTTTGGTAACATCAAAATTTTTGTAAATGTAAATGAGTTTTTTAAAAGGTCAAATGGACAAGACTCATAATAATAATGTTCTAACTCAAAAAACAGGGCTAGCATGCACCAACAATCAAGGTCTTGGAGGGAAGACTTCAATGAGAGGAATGTAGGGGCTGTTGTAAACATCGGGTCTATAGAAATCCTAAGGAAGAAAGATTCTTAACACAAGATCTTCTTGAGTTCAGAAAATAAGGAAGCTAAATAAACATCGTGATAATATAACGATCAAACATCCATCATAATATCACCACAACTGTCCATGTGAATCATTCAAAGCATGAAAATTTAGCATCAGAAGCAAATGAGCTAAAAGAGAAGATAATTTATATTAACCAAAATGTCTTGAATCCAGTACATAACCAGTTCACAGTAACTTCATCAAAATATTACAGTATTAGGGAGCCTTGATCAACCATCTCCACCTCTCTCTACTCTTGTACCATGAAATATATAGCACCATAGATCTTTTCCATCTCACCAATTCGAACTCCAACCCCTTTCCCAAAATAGAAACAGTTACAAACAAAGAATGCCACGTTTTAACCGATTTCCTGCTTTTCAGGAGGTGAAATTCTGAAAACTAGGCTTCAAAATTCCACTTGTAATTATCAAAATAAAACAATTGTGTACAAACTGGAAGAGGATTTTGTATATTGGTTTTTTTTTATCAAAAACCTCTCTCAATTCTTTGAGATTCGTTTTCATTTTCCCGGATCTACATTTCAAAAACATGTGTCAAATAGGGAAATTCTAAGATCCAAAAATTAAGGCTAAGAGATGAATTTTATTCTCCCAATATATGAAACCTGTAGGAAAATTGAGAGAAATTATTGTTATTTGATGTGTTAGTAACAAAAGCCTGCTCCTGTGTCTCAAAATGATTCTCCAGTCGCTCAAAATCATCATTTGAAAATGATGACTCAACATAGTAAAAACAGACTCTTCTGCACTTTCGGCGGCTCATTTGCCCTTGAAAATCTGATTTAGCCGTCGAAAGCCCTGACTTTCGGCGGCTCACAACCTTGTAATTTTACAACTTAGTCACCGAAAGATAAAAATCAATTTTTGGTCTATTTTGAAATGAAATTTGATTTATGTGTTGGAATGATATAGTTTTAAGAGCTTGTCTCAAAGCCTTTAAACCTTAAGATTAGAAATAAATTTTCTACCTAATGCTCCTCTTATCATGTGATTTAGAAATCATTAGAAAGTTATTTTTGATCACTAACAGATGACATTTCTTTGAGTGAAACCATATATGGGCTTTACCATAAGAATTACTATGCTTAGATTGTCTTTGCATGAGTGCTTGTATTTTTATTGTATCATACTCTTGTGCTACTTTTCGTGTTCTTTTTCGATATTTGGTTTCGACTCCCAACTACTTACCTTGCGTTGTGCTTGGTTTTCAGATGTCAGTGTCTTTGCTACCCTACATTGGCTTCAACGATGGTGCTAGTCATAGTACTTAGAACCTAGCATCTGTTGCTTGGGAAATCTACGCACCCATGAACAAATTAATCAGTCTACACTATGTTTGCCTCAGTCGTGCAACTAACAATATCACAGAGTGAAGTGCAATCATCAAATTGTTGACCGATGTTGTTTCACTTGGAATCTATCATCTTGTTGTACGACTTGATTCGCAGTTGGTAGTACTACAATTGAGTAATGTCTATTCTATCCGAAGTTCTACTTTATTAAGGGTATATTTATGAATTTGCCTCTTGGAATGTCGTTTTGATTACATTGAATATCAACACATTCCTAGATGTCTAAATACATTAACAGACACATTATCTAATTATGTGTGAGACAGACATTTGAGACATTTATAAATACAATGACATTTTGTATATAAAGCAAGTAAGTCAGTAGAAGCGTCATGATATATAATGATAAAAGTTTTTACAAAAAGTGTTTTTTTGTCCAAAGACCAAAATATAAAAAATGTGAAGCACATGGCTTCATATACAAAATAGCATCAAGGATCCCGATCAAGATAACACACGACTTCCCGTGCTACCCTATGGAGTAGTTGACTAAGAGAACTAGATACGCCCACAATATGGTGCTGATAACGTCTCGAGATCTCATCAATAGAGATATATGGGACATCTGCTATCAAGCCCTCCAGGTTCTTCTCGATCACCTCATAATCAGTGGTAGCCAACCCTACTACCTCTACTGCCTCCCCTCATCTATAGATGGGGTATGTACCTCGAGGCTAGTGCGGTCCTACATCTGTGTTTTCAAAGAGTTTTTGATTAGTCCTCAGATTAAAAACATAAAAAACATTTCATATTTCAAAATTTACAAAAAAATTATAAAAACAAAATGTGCTTCTTACCTAAGTTCCTCCACTGAGAATGTTTAGGCAAAACCAAGTCTAGATCGCCTCTAAATTCCAAACCGGCATACGCATAATAATCTACCATCAGTAGTTGAGGCCTCAGCCAATCAAAGAACACATCATTATATTTGACGATGGGGTCAGTCACATGCCGAGCCATGAGGTCACACCACCTCTTCATTCTTGGATCTTGTGGGTCCGGTATGCCCCACTCTACCTGTAAGTGCAAGTATGGAACCCTCTCCAGGAAGAAGGACACTAAAAGGGATCCGTACCTAAACTATTTTAGGTCACCTTTCTTTCACTTTGTCAATTGTTTCTTCATACTCCGAAGAACCCTATCACACCAGTTAAATACCCGGGTGTAATATACCAGACATAAAAAGTATGTAGAACAGAAATAAAATGATAGAAATGGAAGAATAAAAATAATATAATGAGTAAAATCACCACAATAACACACAAATGATACAAGAATAACAACAGAAATAACACTTTGATTCTGAGAGCAATGTTCACGAACCTCTTTGAGGGGGAAACCTCCAGTCGAGCAGAGCTCTATTAAAATAATCTCCAAGCTAGGGTTCTCATACCCTCGACTCCTATTTATACTAAATATGTCTTATCAAAAGAAGCATCTAGAGGAAGATCTTTCTAGAAGCGGAAGATTCTATTAGGTCTTCTTATATTCGACTTATTCTATTTTATTGCAAGGCCTTATTAATATTGACCTTTATTACATCCGAATATATTGTTCTACCTATGTGCGGGTTAGAACCCTAACATGTCCTCCCCCTTAAAAACAACCTTGTCCTCAAGGCTTGAGATGTGGAATTTGCTGCAGAATGGTAGCTGGTTCCCAAGTGGCATCTGCTGGAGTTGTATCTTTCCATTAGACTAACACTTCCTTGATGGTTCTCTGATGTAGGCGACGCTCACGCTGGTACAAAAATGCTTGTGGCTGTAGCCAAATGGATCCTTCTTCGACTAACTCAAGAAGGTTGGTTTGAATTTGGCACTTAGTTTGAATCACCTTCTTTAAGCAGGAAACATGAAAAATAGGATGTAGCTTCGAATGACTGGGAAAAGCTAACCGATAGGCTACTTGTCCCACATGCTTGAGAATGGTATAAGGACCATAAAATTTTGGTTCTAGAGTCTGACAATGCTCGGCATTGAGGAAAGTTTGCTTGTAAGGTTGTAGTCAAAGAAACACCTGATCCCCTTCTGCAAATTGACATTCAGAGAGACCTTGATCTGCTTGCTGCTTCATGCAATTCTGTGCCATGACCAAATTCTCTTTGAGGGTACGGAGAATAGCCTCTCGAACTATAAGTGTTTGGTCAACTGCCTGGACCTTCGAGACACCAAGTAAGTATGAGAAAACTGAAGGTGGGTTCTGTCCATATGCCGCTTCAAAAGGAGTCATGCGTGTAGTTGTATGGTATGAAGTGTTGTACCACCATTCAGCTAGGGGTAACCATTGAGCCCACTGATTTTTCTTTTCCGAGGCAAAACACATCAAATATGTTTCCAAACACTTGTTGACAACTTGCATTTAACCATCAATCTGGGGATGATAAGTTGTGTTGGGATGCAATTGGGTGCCTTGTAGCTTGAACAATTCTTGCCAAAAATTGCTTGTGAAAGTTGGGTCGTGATCAGAAACAATAGAGTGCAGCATACCATGAAGCTTGAAGACTTGATCCATGAAAATTTGAGCCACCGTGGATGTTGTAAATTGGTGTTGAAGAGTGCATAAATGAGCATACTTGGAAAGGCGAACAACAACCACCATGATAACTGATTTATTTCTCAATTTGGGTAAGCCTGTAATAAAATACATAGAGATATCCTTCCAAATAGCAAGTGGAATCGGAAGCAGTTGTAGTGTGCCCAGATATTTGAAGGTTTCTCCCTTGTTGCATTGAAACACATCATATTCAGCGACAAAATTACGAATGTCATGTTTCATACCATCCCAGAAAAAAGAACGTTTGACCCTATCATAGGTTTTGGTGAACCCGAAGTGCCCCACTGTGGGTGTAGCATGAAGCTCATAAAGTACCATGGATTTAAGATTTGATTGTTTACTTAAATACAAATGGCCTTTGTAGCGAAGCTCATCATGGAGCCAAGAGTACCCTGGGGAAGCTAGAGCATTGGACTGCAATTGTTGGATCAGAGGCGAAATTTTGGGATCTTGTAGCCATTCCTGGAAAACGACTTGGAGGCAATCTGGTACAATGAAGGAAAGAGAAAAAAATGGATCCTTCATCTTCATATTTTCGGGAAAGTGCATCCACAACCACATTGTCTTTGCCTTTCTTGTAAATGATCTCATAATCATATCCAAAGAGCTTAGTCACCCATTTTTGTTTCTCTGGGGAGGAAATGTGTTGTTCCAGAAAATGCTTGAGGCTTTGATGGTCTGTCTTAATTTGGAAATGTTTCCCCAATAGATAAGGGCGCCATAGATAAACGACATGCATAATAGCCAACATTTCCTTTTCATAGATTGATTTTCCTATATTTCTTTCAGATAGTTGCTTTCTGGTAAAGGCCAAAGGCCGACCCTCTTGCATAAGGACAACAATAATTCCTTTCCCCGAGGCATCACATTCCAAGACAAAGGTGTTTGTGAAATTAGGAAGGGCCAGGACTGGAGTGGTGCACATGGCCATATTCAAGGTTTGAAAAGCTTGAGTAGCGGCTAGAGTCCAAGTGAAAGTGTTATTTTTTAGGAGAGCAATGAGAGGTGCTGCAATATTTCTATAATTCTTAAGAAACTTGCGATAATAACCTGTTAATCCGAGAAATCCACGAAATATTTTGAGAGTCTTTGGGTGAGGCCAATCTTGCATAGCCTCAATATTTTTAGGATCCACCCTGATGCCATCCTTTCCAACCATATGACCCAAGTATTCTACTTCTGAGGTGCCAAAATCACATTTAGATTGTTTCAGGAAAAGTTGGTGCTGAGAGAGTAGATGGAGAACTCGATCCACATGAGAAAGATGGTCTATCCAGGTTTTTCTATAGATGAGGATATCATCAAAGAAAAATAAGACAAAATGACGGAGAAAAGGATGAAAGACATGATTCATGAGGCTTTGGAAGGTGGAGGGGGCATTACACAAGCCAAAGGGCATGACCAAAAACTCATAGTGGCCCTCATGAGTTCTAAAGGTAGCATTGGGAATGTCTGCCTCTTTCATACGTATCTGGTGGTAGCCTGAACGAAGATCAAGTTTAGTAAATAATTGGGCACCACTCAATTCATCCAGGAGGTCATCAATGACATGAATGGGAAATTTGTCTTTAATGGTAAGTTTGTCGAGGGCACGAAAATCAGGACACATTTTCCAAGAACCTTCTTTCTTCAGGACCATGATCATAGGAGAAGAGTAGGGGCTCTTACTAGGGTGGATAACTCCTGCATTAAGGATTTCCTAGACCATTTTCTCAATTTCATTTTTTTGGGAAAAGGGGTGACGATACAGACGGATATTGGGAGGAAGGATTCCGGGTACAAAGGGGATGGAATGATCATAAACACCATGGGAAGGAGGGAGTCCCCGGGGAGTGGAAAAGACCACTTGATGTTTAGAAAGGATGGCTTGGAGGTCTTGTGGCACCGAGGGTGTCTATGTTGCTTGTATGGCATGGAGTTGGGAAATAACACCAGAATGACTTTTTTTGAGTAGCTTTTCCATGTGATGGGAACTAATGATCTCAAGTGAAGTGATGGTGATGCCTTGGAACTTATACTGGTGGCCCTCCTGGTTGAATTGCATGGTTAATTCCTTAAAATCCATGAGAATGGGACCCAAAGTCCTTAGTCAATCTATACCCAACACAATGTCACAACTGCCCATGTCGATAGAAAACATATGAGATTTCAGGTGGTAGTCACCAATTTGGAGATGCACATTTTCACAACACCCTCCACATTTCATGGAGCTACCATTGGCAGTCATGATTTGGAAATTATTGATGGCACATTGGATGTAACAATGAGTTTCTTGGGCAATGCGGCGATGAATAAAGTTATGGGTGCTTCCACTATCAACCAGAATGATGACCTTCCGATGCTTGATGTAACTGATTAGCTTGAGGGTTTGGGGACCAGAGAAGCTAGTGAGAGCATTGAGGGAAATGACCAGTTCTACTTCGGGAGGGTCTGAGGGAGGGGTTATGTCAGTGGTTTCAAGTGACTCAGACACAAAGGGAGTTTCAACATCCTCTTCCAAAATATCCTTGGACATGGCCATAAAATATTTTGTTCCTTACACTTGTGGCCCGAGAAACATTTGTCATCACAATTATAACAAAGGCCTTTGAGTTGGCGTTCATCCATTTCATCCCTGGTCAATTTTTGGATCTTTAGTGGAGTGGAGGGAGTAGTGGGAGTTACTGGTTTAGGAAGAGGGATAAAGGAGGGTTTTCAGTTTTGAGAAGATACAACCTACTGTACTTCTTTAGCTATTTTAGTAGCCTCCACCCAACTCTGAGGCTGAGCCATGAGGACATGGGCCCAAATCTCATCCTTGAGGCCACTAATAAAACACTCTCGGAAAAAGGCATCAGACATGCCCTCTATCCGAAAATCCAGACGCACAAAAGAAGCTATCAACTCTTCCATTGTTCCTGATTGTTTCAACTTTGTCAAACGACCCAAATGGTTGGTGTTAGTGTCAAAGCATTCATAAAGCTCTGCCATAAAGTGTGTCCAATAAATATACCCTTGACGAGAAGTTTTTCTCCATTGCCACCATTAACAACGTTCTTGATCTAGATGGAGAACACCATACCAGAGTTTGGCCAAGTCATCTGTAATGTCGTATAAAGAGAAATAATGTTCCATTTGGGTTACCCAACCAATGGGGTCCAAGCCATCAAATTTGGTCACATCCACCCGCAGAAGGCGTAGATCCTATTGAAAGTGATGGTGCTGAAAGTTATGGGAATGAGAGGAATGTTCACCTTTAGTATGTAAAGCTCAGTCAGAGGAAGGGTTATCTGTAGGGATATGAAGCTTGGTGCAGAGTGACGAAAAGACAGATTCAAGTTGGGTGGTTAGGTCTTGTTTTATTTCCTCCATTGAGGACTACATGGTTGTATTAATGGTGATAACATTGGCACTGAGTTGTTTCACTTTTTGTTGGGTCTTGGTGAGACTAGATTGCAAGGTATTGAAGCGAGCTTCCAAGTCTTGGCTATGGGTATGGGCCATGAGAATGAAGGAACTGAAAAGGGGCGGGTGGGGTCAAATTTTTTTCCAAAAAATGATATGTAGGAATGTGATAAGGGCTAAGAGATGAATCCAATGGAATAGGTCTCAAATAATGGTGAAAAAATTTCCAATTTTTTTTTTTTTTTTTTACACCTGCAGAGTTATACTTCGGTCTAAAGAATATTGCAGTGATGAAATGCCCAAATTCTTAACTAGGAATAAATGTGTAGTTACTTGGCAACCCAAACACAATTACATGACAATAGATCTTGTCTATTTTAATTTGTTTATGTTTATGTCCCCAAGGGTTAGGTATTCAAGGGTTCTACAGACAAGGGTTTTCCCTGTGCTATAGCTCTGTGATATACATGTGGGGTCCAACAATAGTACTTAGTCCAATATCTTAGGTCACTAACTAAGGAGGATAGACCGTACCCTTAGCCCTACTACGCAACTACCCAGGTACTAGAGAGTATCTTCCCGAGTGTTGTTCTTGGTGGCACTATAGCAGTTAGGCAGCCGATCGGTTTATCTAAAGAGGGCTTCAAGCAATCTAGGTCGATCCATACATAGGTATTGTCTGATGTGCTACCGCTTGAAGGGGTACCAATAGGGGTTACAAGGGTGGCCAACAGATGTGCGCTTAAGAACCACTTGTATTTCCTGCGTGTATGAATTCCTCAACAGTGGGTTTATGCGTGTAACGACATATCTCTGTGGCTTAAAGACGCCAGAATATGTCTCTACCCTGAAAAAAATTTACACACAATTTCTGCCAAGGAAAGTGCTCTTATACCACTTGTAATATACCAGATACAAAAAGTATGAAGAACAAAAATAAAATGCTAGAAATCGCAGAATAACAGTGATATAACCAATACAATCACCACAATAACACATAAATGATATAAGAATAACAATAGCAATAAAACTTTGATTCTGAGAGCAATGTTCATGGCCCTCTTCGAGGGGGAAACCTCTAGTCGAGAAGAGATGTATTACAATAATTTCCAAGCTAGGGTTCTCATACCCTTGACTCCTATTTATAGTAAATATGTCTTATCAAAAGAAGAATCTAGAGGAATATCCTTCCAGAAGAGAAAGCTTCTATTAGGTCTTCTTACATTTGACTTATTCTATTTTATTGCAAGGCCTTATTAATATTGACCTTTATTACATCCGAATATATTGTTCTACCTATGTCCAGGTTAGGACCCTAACACTGGGGCTCCATGCACTCCACTTCATACTGAAAGTAACTCTGGAGAGCCATATGAAGAGATGCACTCCCTGCCATCCATGAGATAGTGAAAAGGATGGTTCGAAGGGGTAAATCTCGGACATCCCTAATGGTAACCTTGCCTTTACGTCTCTCGGCCCCTGGTTCACAGTACCAACGAACATACTCACTCATCGGTAAACCTCTACCTCTATTACTGTCAAGGTCACATGAGATCCACAATGAGATAATCCCGTCAAAAAATAGATATCCTCGATATCTAAAGAGAGTATGTGGGCTCCCACATGGAACACCTATTGATCCATGTCCCCCATGTGGACTAAATACTCAAGTAACCTCAATTGGGCCCTCATGCCCTGAATATTAAATAACTTCAGCAGCCCACACTGTCGGAGGTCATTAACTGTGCCTGGGTCATTCCCGATGAATTTATCATCATCCTCATGTTCTCTGTCCCTCCACTCCAACATTCTGATAGTCAAAAACATGTATTGGAGCCACAAGGAGAATTTAGAATCTTCATTTTTCTTTATTGGGAATTTTTATTGGCCAAACATAAATGAGAAATTTTTGAGTTGTGCCCAGCACAGGTGAGAATTTTACACAGTGTATAATCCTCGCAAGTCAACCATAAGGCCGCCTGCGGAAACCTATGGTTTCCTCAGGGCCCAATATAAGCCACTTGTGGCGATCCCCACGTGCACCTACCCTCATGAAATCCCACTCAAAAACTACTTTTAACCAATAAAAACATAAATTAATCCATGCAAAATGAAGAGGACAAGAAGATTACCTTTTTAGCGGAAGTTGTTCATCAAATGTTTTCCCATGCCTCCCGCAGTCTGCAGTGGAAGTTTGAGGTGGAATATTGTTTTTTTGACAAGTTTTGGGTAAAATGACAATGAAATGGTAAAAAAGACTTTTCACCTATATTTATTCACTTTTTACCTTTTTCATTAATATTTTTTATTATTTTATTCATTTTACTTAAAACCTAAAGTTCTAATGACATTGTAAGTGTTTTGATTTTTCACAGATGAAGAATCTAGGAGCCTAAAAGATGGAACACAGATACGTTTCTTGATTTATTTTTGTCGCTTGTACAAATACTTTTTAGGTTTTTCAGGAAAAACCTTGAGCTTAGTCTTTGTTTGTTCTCGTACTCACAAATCAATGAGAATGCAACCGAGTATACTTTTGTCATTTTTTTGTACTCGTCATGGTAACACGAAAAGTGAAACCTATGGAGTATCCTTTAAGCTCTTTTCACGCTCCGTAAAAATGAAAAGATTGTCGAGCAACCTTGTTCTTTTCACGCTCGTAAAAGTATTTGAAGAAAATGTTTGATGGGCGATAGGTTATCACTTTTTCAGTTTCAACAAATTAATTTATGAAAAAGGAACTAAGAGAGTTCTCTTTAAGTGTTTTTCAGACTCTCTAAATATGAAAAACCCTTGAGTTTTCTCTCTTTGGACTCGTTAAAAAAACATCGAAATACCTATATGGAACCAAACCACTTCTTCTTAGGGTTCATTAAACATACTCCGAGGGACTCATCTGAAGGATGAGCTTACATCAACAAGCATATGTTATCCTCTTCAAGCTTGTGTAAAAATAAAGAGGTACTTTCCAGAAATGGCGGCGGAAAATTTGGGAAAGTAATGTGTCTCTATATTTGTGTTAGTGGCAGTAATAGTCACTCTTGAACATGGCACCCCCTTCGTCATTGAATCCGGGTTGGGAAATCCATTTGTCTCTTGTTTGACCTTCCGCAAGTTCATATATTGGGTCGTCTTTGAGTCAATGTTTCCAAGACCATTGTCGTGTCATTCATATGTTCAAGAGAAGTCCAACCCTACACAAGCCTTCTATCGAGTCAACCATCTACAATTATCAATTCCTACCATGTCATCCTTCCCCGTGTCAGTTTAAAATCATTTTCACACTTTGATCTACCTCAAATTTGTTACTTTTTTCATGTCATTGATGGGGGATACATCAAAGCCTTCCTGTGACGAGTCTTTTCCTGTTGAATTCAACTCATTATCCAGGAAGATGACATAGAAATCAATTAGTAACTTAGAACCTGCATGCCTCAATGGCAGGTTTCTTCGCTTTCGACAGTGGGTTCACACCATTGACCCCTGATTGAGAGATTCTATCGAGTGCTTGACTTTAGCTCATTTATTCACATTCTTTGGATTGTACTAAGGTACCTTGGGATTCATTGACATCAATGGTGATTTTCCTCACACTTGTTAATGATTTTCATCAATAGATGGTAATCAAGTGGTTTCTACCATGTTCGAATTCAACACCTGTAATCACATGGTTAGATTCGTACTTACGGATGACGGGATTGAAGACCCTGGATCTCATTGTTTTGATCCAGGTTGTGATGGATTATTTATGATTTGTATTGACACATAGATCCACTTTGTATGCCCCGTGGCTATGTTTGAATCTAAGTTTTCTATGAGCATAGATCCATAGTGTATTCTTGGTGGCTATGTAGAATCTTGATGACATGAATCCATAGTGTATGATTAGTGGCCATGAACGACATTTATGATTTAAATCACTTGTCGTCTGAACATGGGAATGCCTACCTCAGAGATGATATGATATTGCATAGATGTTTGATTGTTTGCATGTTTCCAATTGGTGCGCTCCTTGTTTCTGACACAAACACATATTCTACAAAGTATTTAGGCTGTGACAATTTCCAGTCTCATACTTTGGGGGGAATTTTGTTACACATTATTTTAGTCACCCTGGTGATGTTTCTACAACATGTGTTCAGGCTTCCTAAAGAACCTTTCTTCATGAGAAAAGTGACTAGCTCCCTCTTCTACAAAACTTGTTTTTAGAAGTCCATCGTAGGCCAACCATAGCACAGTGCAGAAATGTATGATTTCCGCAGGCTGTCATGAAACTGCTTGGGACATTTCCACAGGCTGCACTATAGACAGGGTGCGGAGGCGTTGA
>JASDQU010689665.1:26890-41009 GCA_032191745.1 Picea mariana
TTGCCAACACCAAATTCCCTCAGGGATTTTTGTAAAGAGAACTATTCTTTTGATTTCTTGGAATGAAATAAGCGATTGCTATTCTGTCTCATCTGTGTTGATATGTGACTTGGTATTTTTCCTTTTGTCTCCACATTTACTTTTGCATATGTTGTATTCATAAAAGTATATAAAAATGTTGAATTTTACAACAATATTTTATTAAAAAAAATCATCCTAAGCCCTTGTAACTAATACTTGTGTATTGAGAAACAATTTTGAGGCTATACACATAGGGTGATATTCCCGTCTATCTTTCCTTAGCCAAGCAAGATCTGAAAATGCTTGAATAAGATCATTTCATATCTTTTCCTCAACATATATTTGGTGACCATACCAGGGATATCTTCCATATCTCTCTGTTTGTTTTTATGCTTGATTATCATTGAATATATATACATTTCTGATATTGATCCTTTGACTGTTTCTTTTCTTCATGACTGTACCTGTTGCAAGGCAACCCAATATTGAGCTCAGTCTTCAAGATCAGACCAAAATTTCTTTAAACTTGTTTAAGACCATATTAGATACTGCTAATACCCAGGTTGAGCTTAATCTCTCATGGGAAACAATTGAACAAGACATAAGTGTCCAAGAACATTGGGTAGCTAGGAAAAGACAACCTAGGAATCAACCATATATTTTATTTTCCTATAGTTTTGACCTTCTTTTCATGTCCTTAGACCCTCGTATATTTACGAGAATAAGAGTTTTATCACATGAGATCAACCTTATTGTTGAAATAGGAAGAAGAAACGCTGTTTTGTCAGCCCAACAAAGTGCTCTAAGGAGAAATTTGTTGGATTCATCTAGTTTGTCTTTCTCTCCCTTACCTATCATTCACAAGATGGCATCTAGTGGTGGCTTTGGTGGCACTAGAGATGCTTCTTCATCTCAACCTTCATCCTCATAAGTGATTGGTAGCTTATATAGTCACCAAGTCCTTGTCAAATCTACTACAAACCCCGCCAAGGTCATAAAAAAGTATGGGCTTTTTCAATTTGAAGAAGATGCTACAACTACTCTGTGGCATGTTTCCTCCCCTCTTAACCTAACACCTGCTACTCGCCACTTCCTAAATTCAAAGAGCATCTCCCTAGGTTTTCAAGGAATAACACCGTCAGTATGAATGAACACTTGGTGGAATTTTCTAATGCCTAACACAACATAGGAGCTAATGACAATGACACTTGTAAGCACTTATTTGTGAATTCCCTTTAAGGGAAGGTTGCGACTGATTTCTTTGACCTCCCTCCTAAGATTTTATCTACTTGGGAGGAGTTAGTATATTGGTTCAAATATACCTATGGGCAAACCAAAATCCCAACCGAGCAGTTACGGGAGTACAATAACATCGCTTATAAGGATGGTGAGACTATCAAGTCCTTCAACTTGCAGTTCACCAAATTATACAACCAAATCCATGAACTCATTCACCCTCAGAACCAAGCTGCTTTCATGCATTATTATAATGAATTACCTTACCCATACCTTCATAGGCTTGAGGAAAAGGCCATTGATAACTTTGGTTTCGCTCTACACACTTGTTTATAGTATGAAGAACAACTTGAAAGAACAGGTCTTCTTGGGGGAGACTCAGTTAAACAGACAAACATGTCCACCCTCTTACAACTTGTACAAGACATGAATAATCGAATGACAGTGTATGAGTGGAAAGGAAATGTCCCCTCTCTTAACCCTAGATCTTCATCTTCTTCTTCACCCCCTTTTAGAAATCCAAATGAAAATAATTTTCAGCCTAAAGCTATCATGCCTCATAGTTGGTGTAACTTTTGCAAGGAACACCATGAGGAAAGTATATGTAAAGTAAAGAAGAGTGCTAGAGATAAAAGTTTTGGTAAGAGACCTAAAACTACTATTGTTGTCCTAGACTTTGCAGAGCCAGAGGATGTTATGATCATAAATACTAGGAATAAATCCTATGCTCCAAAAATAAAATATGATCCTCCTCGCACTTCTTCTAGCCCAATATCATCTTCACTAGTTGCTACTATTCAGGTTCCTAAGGCTCCAGATAGTCAAGGAATTACCCCCCCTCTTCCCTCTTCCAAATACAAAATTCTAAATCAATTGGCCAACATTAAAGCAGATGATACCCTCCTGGACATGGTTGTCATCCCTGAGCAACAAAAGCATCTAAAAAAATTCATGGAACGAAAATCTTCCATTGTAGCCAAACTCTATGAAGAAGTAGATGAAGAGGATTAGTTTGTAAATAAAGTAGGTGTACATAACTTTAGACACCCTATAAAAAAAACCCTGTTTTATATTTCTGTAAAGATTATCGATAAGATTGCCCATTGTTGTCTCATTGACGACGGTTCGGGCCCAAGTGTAATGTCGAAAATTATTATGGAAGAGCTAGGATTGTCTTGTACAAATGAAAATGACATAATCATGCTCTCTTATAATATTTTACAACAAATGACCATAGGTGAAATCAAGGACGTGACCTTGGTTTTGTGCGCGCATCCTAAAATAAGGACAACCCATAATATTCAGGTAATAGATATGCCAGTGAGTAATTACTCGATCATCTTAGGAAGAGATTGGGAAGATTTGATAGGTGGATACCTCTCACTCAAAGGGACACACTTATCCATTCCTCAGAATGGTAAAAAAATCATAGTCCTAAGAGAGGGGAGAATTTCACCTTACATAGAAAGCATCCCACAACCTAATGTGAATTATATCGAGGAAGAGCTAGGAGTGTATTCCATCTTTGCAGATGAGGAAAACACTACCTTGGAAAAAAAATGACTTATAGGATGGGATGTGGCATATGAAATTTAATGGTTCATGCTCCAATGAAGGAAACAAAGATGGTATTATCTTGTACTCTCCTGTGGGTAAGATTTAAATTTTCCTATAGGTTAGAGTTTTATTGCAAAAACAATGTCATTGAATTTGAAGCATTACTGCTAGGCATTGAAAATGCCTATAATCTAGGTTGTGGTCACATTACAGTTGTTGGGGATTCTCAACTTGTAGTAAACCTTTTATGTAAGATATACTCTCCTAGAAACAAGTTAATGAAAAGTTACACCCAAACAATTTGGGCACTTATCTCGAACTTACTATCTTTCAACATAACTCATGTTAAAAGGGAATTGAACTCAATGGCTGGCAGGTTAGCTGTTTTTGCGGCCTCTCCTACTTGGAAACTTCTGCCACAAAGACCTGATTGTACCTTTCAATCTTTGTATCATCCGCACATCCCTGAAAACATAGAGTCATGGAAGGTCTTCCCTAGTGATGAGAGCATTTGTTCTTTCATTCAAAATGAAACTTATAAGCCTAAGGAAATTATATCGATGGAAGATACAAAATTACTAAGGGCTTGATTCCTATAGAAAGTTCATTTTCATCGAGTGATGTAGGTAAAAAATAAAAACATAAAGAAGAGGAGCCAAAAAGGAAAGTGGGTGAAACCATTTCCTTGAACATTGGAACACCAGAGTATCCAAAGAATGTTAAAATAGGTGCCCAATGTTCTGATGAAGAAAAATTGAAGTTTGCTAAGCCAATGAGTGAATTTCAAGATGTTTTTGCTTGGTCTTATGAGGATCTTCGTGGTTTTGATCCTGATCTTATAAAACATGCCATTCCTATCAAGGAGGGCATAAAAACAGTTAGGAAAAAACAAAGACCCATTAACCCTGTGTTGGAAGAAACTATTTGAAAGGAGTTGGAAAAAATCTTGAAGGCTGGAATCATTTTCTCGGTTAAGCATTCTGAATGGGTTTCCAATTTGGTTCTCGTTCTGAAAAAAACTGGTTAGATCATATTATGCATAGATTTTCGTGCATTGAATAGGGCTAGTATAAAATATCACTTTCCTCTCCCTAATATGGAAATGATTTTGCAACAAGTTGCATGGTCACAGATGATGTCCTTACTTGACGGTTTTTATGGTTACAATCAAATCAAGGTAAAAAGGACAGATAAATATAAAACCACTTGTATTACTCGTTGGGGCACTTTTTCTTATGAATGTAATCCTTTTGTCTTATCTAATGCAGGTGCCACTTTTAAAATAGATTTTGACGATTTGATCGGTAAGATTATTCAGATTTATCTTGATGACTTAACTGTGTATTCTAAAAATTGATCAAATCATTTTGGTCATCTTAAAAGAGTTCTCGTGCGATGCAGGAAATTTGACATTTCTCTAAATCCTTCTAAGTCTATTTTCGACGTTACTAAGGGCAAGATCCTTGGACAAATTGTCTCAGATTCAAGAATAAGCATTGATCCCGAAAGGATTACTTCTATCCTAATTCTTCCTACTCCCACTTCCAAGAAGGAGGTTTAAGATTTTATGGGTGTTATTAACGTTTTCCGTAGGTTTGTTCCTGATTTTGCTGTGATGGTCAAGCCAATTCATAATCTTCTTAAGAAAGATCATTCATTTTCTTGTACAGATGATGTCAAAAATGATTTTGTAGGGATCAAGAAAGAAATCAATTCCAGACCGGTTTTCGCGAAACCGAATTTTGAGAAAGAATTTATGATATATACTAATGCCACAGAGGAAGCAATTTCTACTATCCTCATGCAATGTGATGACCAAGGTAATGAAAAACTAGTGGCTTACATGGGTCAAATATTGTCTGATGATGAGTTTAAATATTCTTTTATTGAAAAGCATGCTTTCTCTCTTGTTAAAGATGTTGAAAAGTTTCGCCACTTCATCTTAGGTAAGCACACGCTGGTAAAAGTCCCTTTACCCGCTGTCAAGTTTTTTCTCTCACAGAATTATCTTTTAGGAAAGATTGCACATTGGCTTGCCAAGATCCAGGAACATGATTTAACTATTGTGACTTATAACACCATCAAGGGGCGTGACTTAGCCCTTCACTTAGCTCAGCATGCTAAAACTAATGACGAAATCGATGAACAAGATAACTCTATATCAACACTGTTTTACATTGACAATCGAATCCTTCCTGTGTTTGAACATCCTTGGTATAAAAATTTGGTTTACTACTTGAAAAATCAAATGTGTCCAGATAACTTAGATACCCATCAAAGAAGAAGGCTCCGTCTCAAATCTACTAGATACGTCATTATAAGAGATTGCTTGTTTAGAATATCTATCGATGGTATGTTAATTCGTTGTGTGAACAATGAGGAGGCACAAAGATTGTTGCAAGAGACTCATGGTTCTTCAAATTCTGCCATTCATGTAGGAGGCTATTTTTCTGCTAAAACCACCACTTTTAAGATTATCAAAAAATGATACTATTGGCCTTCAATATTTCATGATTCTTATGATTTTTCGAGATCTTGTGACAAGTGCCAAAATTTTTTTGGGAAATAACGTCTTTCTGCTATGCCTTTACAACCTGTCCTCCCAAACTTTCCTTTTTCAAAATGGGGTTTGGACTTTATTGGTCCTATTAATCCTCTGTCTTCAACATGACAAGTCTTTATCTTGACAACCACATACTATTTTACAAAATGGACTGAAGTTGTCCTGCTTAAGCATTCACGGGATGAGCAGGTGATTTCTTTCCTTGAAAATAATATTTTTTCCAGATTTGGTCTTCCTTTTGAAATCATTGCAGACAATGGTCCCGCTTTTATTTCTGATAAGATGACCCAATTTTTAGCTAAGTTGGGGGTTAAACAATTTACCTCATAATCTTATTATCCCCAAGGTAATGGGTAGGCTAAGTCTACCAATAAGAATATGGTAAGAATTATCAAGAGGATCATTGAAGATAAGCCTCGTCAATGGAACACACTCCTCACTTATGCCCTTTGGGAAGATCACACTACCACCAAGGTGAGCACTGGTTGCACTCCTTGCCATCTTGTTTATGGTCAAGAAGCCATTCTGCCTACTGAGATGGAAATTTCCTCCTTAAGGTTAATGCTATAGGTTGAAGAATTGAATTCTTCTGACGTTTCTCAAAGAATGAATGCACTTTTGGCTTTAGAGGAGCAAATGTCATTTGCCTTGGATAATATAAAGAGAAGACAACATACTGTTAAAACATATTTCAACAAAAGTGTCAAGGATGTCAAATTTAAAGTTAATGAGAAGGTACTATTGTGGGATTCAACTCATGTTGATAGAGGAAGGCATTCAAAGTTTCAAAAATTATGGTTGGGTCCTTTTAAGATAGCTTTTGTCCTAGGCACAAATTATTACATTCTAAAGGACTTACAAGAGCTATTGTTTTCCTACAACACTAAAGGTTCCCATTTAAAACATTACGTGGAACCAACTTGAAAAGTTTAACGTTGTATGGAATGTTTTCTGTATTTTAGTAGTTTTTCATTTCTGTTCTTACATTTATGTTTGTTACATTTCTGTCATTTCATTTCTGCTTATTTCGTTTCTACTATTTCATTTATGCTAGGAATTTTCTTATTTTTTGTTTCTTTTGACATCATTTCTTGTCAAAATAAAATGTTGGATCAGTTTTTCCACAACAATGCTTTTGCAAAGTATTGTTAATCAATAACAATCGAGTTACACAGCTACCATGATGTTCCCCTTGAAAGCATCATTGAAATTGTTATCTTCTTCCATTGTTGTTTTATAAGATAGTTGGTTTCATCCCCCTTCTGCTTTCTTTTTCTTCATACATTTCAAGATTCAAAAGAGCAAGTTCAAAAAAAAATTCTCCTGGAAGTCAAGAATACTTTTTAGTTGAATGATTATGCTTATAGGGAATAATTTTCTCCATGAGTTATTCCCAAATTCCCTTAAATTCGCTCACTTCCCCATGTTTCATAATCATTTTGATTTATATATTCTTGATATGATGTTACTTGTTCCACGAAACCCGACATTCTGAGTTCTTAATATGTTGGAAATAGATTTCCCTGTGGATTTTCCAGTTTGTTGACGATTAAAATCGTAATGATGAATTCCATCTGCAAAGTATTGCTAAAGCACTATTATTTAACTATGCTAATAATATAATACTAGTAGGTGGGACCCCCTTGTATACTAGAGGTGCAAATATAGACACATTACACATGTTTTGTTGTTGTTATGATGTTGATTACGCAGTCCTACATTTTTGACGATGCAGTCTTGGTTTCATTTGGCGTGAAAATAAGTGGATACTGCATTATTATGGAATGCTTTTGATAATCACTTGTGACACGGGAAATTTTTATGGGTATGAGGAGCATGTTGTTTACAGTTTCTATGTTATATGTTATAACCTTGTTAATAATTCTTATGTTGATTAGTTAACTAGATATATGCAAAGGATAATTTAATGGTAGCATGATCAAAACAAATAAAAAAGCCATGAAAAGGTTCTAAAGTTATAGCAAAACGAAAGAAACTATGTAAAAAGATTACATGAAAATTTCAAATAAAAGAACTAAGAAATAAAAATGTTAGTCCTAACTATTATACTATGGTTTGGTTAATGGACTATGTGAATTTCATTAAATTCGAATGGAGGCGCATATAGCAATGTTAATATGGTTTATTGCATGGAGTTATGGCAAGGGTTAACGTGTAAACTATCCTGGGTGGTGCACTATGCAATGGATATCGTCTCAGATATCACGATGTTTTGGCATTGATTATGCATTGGTTATATGGCTTGATTATTGGTGAATGTTGTGATTATTGGGCTATCTTGTACTTCGAATTGAATGGGGCCAGGTGATGGAAGTGACGTGCATTTACTGCACGTCACTCCGAACCTTCTCTATCGCCTGTCACCCTAGCATTGTTCCATTGTTGCATTTTTCTCTCTGTTGGTTGTGAGGCTCCGTGTTTTTAGGTTTTTGGAAGGGAGAGATCGACCAACTCACCATTTAAGAATTTTTACCACAAGTATGATTCTTTTCTCTCCATTCGTGATGTATTCTCTGTTGTATGAACCAAATGGTGGCTCAATGATGCTTGGATTCTGTGTGTTCTTGAGATTTTAGACTGTGTGTAAATGTGGTGTTGTGGCTCTCTATGATGACTAAAAATGTTTGGAATTATAAGCAAAGGAATGGGTATTATTAAGTTGTGTGTTGGTTGTTTCTTGTTCAGTGTGGTTTTCATGGTGAGTCTATGTGGAACAATAGTAACAGTGGCATGATAAGGATCTGAGTTGATGATTGAGGTTCTTTGTTTTGTGTATAATTGTTTGTTAAATCCTTTCCTCTCAGTCATTGTGATAATCCTTACCCAGTTGTAGATAAATTTCCAACAGTGGTGTGTTCTTTTATCGAACCCCAAACTACTGTTAATAGCGCGTTCTCGACTGTGTTTTTGCCGAAATCTTGCCAAACTTCCAGTCTTGGTCACCCGAATATTAATACAGTTATGTTTGTTTAATGGATGTGAAGGGTTCCACACACCACCCCTATCATTCTCGCTGTAATGATGTATGTGGGCTCACTTTCAATGGTTTTCAAAAGTTATTAACCTCCTGGGTGATTGGAAAGAGACATTGTCTCACTGTGTTTGGATACCCACCGCTGGTAATTTAACCCTCGTCTTTGCAAGGGTTAGACGCACCGTGTGCACTGGGTTATTTTACTCTTACTCTCTTTGCTCTCCTTGAGCGTTAACTATTGGTTTCGTCAAGGGATTGGAGTAATAAGTAAGGGATGTATGGCTCACTGCTGTGTCTTTTCAAAATGTATTTTTGCTTGTGGTTGTTAATCGATGGAAAATTGGATATAAACCTCGGAAGACTATCAGATATTTGTGTTTTTTTTTTAAAGGATAAACATGCTCTTGTTGCCTCCCTGCATTTGTTTTTGACAGAGCCCGATTTAGACCCTGACTTGTCTTTTCTTTCCCCAAGCACCTTCTTGGGTTGTCAAGTATTGGTTATCAGTTAAATGTTTATGTAAGTCTTGAAAGACACATGCTCTCTTATCGAGTCTCTGTCTGGTCCTTCTATGATAAAATTGTTTGAACAAATAAGAATGAAAACGAGTGGTTGCATACAGTTGAGGGTTGTCTTCCTATTCATTATGGTTTCTCTCACTGTGTTTTATCCAGCATGGTCTGGATTGCATAAGAAGACACCTGTGTAAATTGTACTGAGCCCGATCAGGGTTCTGGCAAGGTAAAAAATGATGCATGTGTGTCAATCGAGTTATGTTCACTCATATATGATTGGTTATATTGGAAACATCACGCATACTATCAATATTTTAAAAAAGAAGTTATACCCGCAAAGATCAAGCTCGGGTTTATGTTTGGTTGAATGTTGTTGTTTCAATATTTTGTCGATTGATTGATTGAAGTCCTGTGTATGATCAAGCATGCTTTTAAGTCTATCCACGTTTTTGAAAGGAAACATGTGCACATTTTAATTGGGCCCAATTGTTGATTGTTTATCGTGGTGCATTATGGATTACCAGGGATAGATGTTGAGCATATTATTGTGCATGTTTCGATTATTTTTAAAAAATATGAAGAAGGGATCAATGTTTTATTAAAAAATAATGTTCAATGGGAAAAGTTTTTATAAGTTATGATTGCACATACTATTATAAATTAAGGAATTCTGGGAAATTTAATTATTGAAACAACAAGCAGTTTTGTATACAATTGAGGAACAATGAATGTTGGTGCTTTTTGGATTGATTTTGAACAGAGTTATGATTGTTGATTTATTTAATTTATTTTATGAACAATATCCATCAAATTCCCTATCATTTTCTTACTTTTTCTCTCATTACGAATCCCCTCACAATCCTAGATCCATTTTGTAAGCCATGTTCTTAAAATTAAATTAAAACTCTGTATTATAGTGAGTAAGAAATAATACATAGATGGATCACAACTGATATGATTTGGTTATTGTTGCACAGTCGATTGTTTAATGAATTGTTGAGAAGTAAGAATGTTCTTACTCCCTTTCATTTTCTCACTTTTTTTTCTCAATACAACCCCCTCAGATATCCCATAACCCTTATTCACCCCCTGCTCATTGACAATTATTAAATGAATTTTATGGATTTGATTGCATGGGTTTGATGTGATTGTTGAGCCAAACTTTGTTTCATATTAAGAGATGTCATGTATGGTTTGTTTAATAAGATAGTTGCTAATAAACAATGCATACATGATGCGCTTCTTCAACAGAGGAAGTCATGGCCAAAATAATAGGGGCAAAGGGAATTGGAATAGAGGGCCTAGAAGGCCAATATTCTCAATACATTTTGATGCAGATCCTAAAGAGTTAAACCAACTCTTCCAAGATGGATTTTTCAATTGGATTGGAGAAGGGGTAGTCCAACCTAGAGCATAGAGGCCTCCCTTCCAACTCCATCATGTCCCTGGTATCCATTTTCCTCCTCATGTCTCATTGCAACCTGAAGTTCCCGAGAGTGACGAATGGCAGAAGATTGTTCACCCAGCAGTCTCCCAACATCGTGGCTGGCCAAATTTGTCTATACCTGCTCCTCCTCCACCTGTTAATCCAAATGTCCAAATTTCCCCTGCACACTGACCTGTACATTCCTCCCATGCAATAAAAAGACTCAAAATCGAATCCTACCACATGCATGACAAAGAAAATTTTGTTGTTGCCCCCTCCTCTCCCTCAAGTGACTCAGCCAAACCTGTTTCATCCCGCATGCACTTGAGAGAGATTGTTCTCATGTCATCAGTGATATCAAGCCTCAAGGCTCCACACAACCTAAGGCTAATTCAAGAAATTCAAAAGGAGATAACAACAACAAAGGCAAAATTTCCTCCCAAAGTGGCAAATATGGTTTTTGAGTATATTTTATTATTGTTTTATTGAGAATAGTGGAATGTTGAAGTTTTTGGACATCATACTATTTTTGGATATTATATGTTTGGATATGATTTAAAATATCATTGATATTTAATTTTCAAATTATGAGAATGATTATGGGAGTCACAAGGAGGGATGTGTTTGATTGATTGACTAATTATGTTTATTTTTGTTAAGAAACTAAAGGGAGTCACAAGGGGTCCCACCTACTAGTTATTATTTATTAAAAGACCCTTATTATTATTATTATTATTATATTAATTCTTCCCCTAAACTAAAATTTAGTCAAGTTTTAGTTAACTTGACTGAAAGAGGTAGTTGAACTACTTAAACTAATTTGGGATGCATAAAAGCAAAATGAAAAGGAAGAAAAAATATGAGAATAGAAGGAGAAAGCATACTAAGGCTTGCCCTCGTGTTTTATTGAGACAGTTCAGTTTTCATTCATTCTTCAATTCATTAAAAGCTTAATTCTCTTTTATGACAGCATGGTCCTATTGTAGACAAAAAGATTCAAGGCTGAATTGCATCATTTAGACACTTATTTTCAGAGGTGTTGATCTATCTTTGATAGTCTGTGTAGACTTGTTTGTTTATGAATTAAATTTCATGACTGATAAAGGATATTGTGCAGAGACAAGTGGGCAACAATCTGTGGCAAGTTGATCCATCTTTTAGTGTTCATTTTTTCACTTCCTGTCAGAGTCCTTTTGTATGGTTTTCATCGGGGATATCTAAGTTTGACTTTGGTCCAAATTCCCTTAGGGATTTTTGTAAAGAGAATGATTCTTTTGATTTCTTGGAATGAAACAAGTGATTTCTATTTTGTCTCATCTATGTTGATATGTGACTTGGTATTTTTTCTTTTGTCTCCACATTTAATTTTTCATCTGTTATATTCATAAAATTATATAAAAATGTTGAATTTTACAACAATATTTTATTTTAAAAAATCAGCCTAAGCCCTTGTAACTAATACTTGTGGATTTGGAAACAATTTTTGAGGCTATAAACATAGGGTGATATTCACGTCTATCTTGCCTTAGCCAAGCAATATCTGAAAATGATTAAGTAAGATCATTTCATATATTTTCCTCAACATATTTCTTGGAGCTTAAAAGTGTCTTTTAATTCCATGAGTTTCACAAAACTCATTGAGCTCATCTGAGGTAAATTCCCCTCCATCGTCTGATCTTAGCAACTTTATTTTAAGATCAATCTCATTTTCAACATGTTCTTTCAAGGCTTTGAATTTTTGGAAAGCTTATGTTTTCTATTTAAGAAAATATACCCAAGTCATCCTTGAATAGTCATCAATGAATAAGATGAAGTAATGTTCACCTTGCATGCTATTAGTTCTTGTTGGTCCACAAAGGTCAATGTGAACAAGTTTTGATGGTTTTTATGTAGAGTATTCTTTTGTTTTGAATCTTACTCTTGTAGTCTTTCCATGTTGGAAGTTCCTACAAACAAAGTTTGAAGGTTTAATAATCTTTGACATATCTTTAACAACTTCTTTTTTACTGAATTTTATCAAATTGTCAAAACCTGTATGTCCCATTCTTCAATGCCATAGACAAATTTTGTTTATTTGGCTCATAAAACAATTTTCTTCTTCTTCTATGTTTAAGATATATACATAGCTTGGTGTCTTGGGTGTAACAACCACTAATTTTTCTGAGCCCTCTTTCCTAGTTTCTCATTTTTGAGAGTCAAATATGAGTATGTGTCCTTGATCACATGTTTGGATTACACTGAGAAGATTACGCTTCAAATTTTCAACTTATAGCACATTTTATGCTTTAGCTCTGTTATTTCCCACACCATATGTACCCTTTTCAAGTATATTGGTAGAGACATTATCTCCAAAAGTAAATCTTCCTTTTTCTTTCCTTTTTAGACTGAGGAATTTGTCTTGCTCTCCTGTCATATGCTTTGAACATTCATTGTCAATATACCATTGATTCCTTTTATCTTTAGCATATAAGGATACATTACACTCTGTTTCCTTTTCTTCCATTTTTTTTTCTTTCCATGTCTTCTTATGCTTTTCTTCTTGAATTTTGGAAGCTTTTATGGGATGATTTGGTAGTCTACAGTCACTAGCTTTGTGACCATAATTGTTGAAGTTGTTGCATTCAACATTGTAATTTTGGAGTGGAGAGAATTAATTATAGTTTTTGTTCTCTTGATTATTATTATTCTTTCTGTTCTTATAGTCGTATCTTTGAACATTTTTATGACTGTATTTTCCATAAGATCTAAAATGTAATGCTTTATGCCCAAAATTATTGCAAGAGAAACAATAGCCAATAAAGCGATGTTGATACCTTTTTTGGGGAGTTAGTCTTGTAGTTGTATTCCTTCTATATTCATTTTATTTTGAAGGGAGAGAAGATTTATGTTGATTAGAATCAATCTTTATTTTTCTTTCTTCATTTATGAAAGAGCTTTGAAAGGCAACTACATAACTTTTTGGGTTTTTATCAGTTTGCTGACATGTAGAGTTAGATACTTCGTTGAAATTATTTTGATCGTAACCCAATCTTGACTTATTTATTGATGGTCTTTGACTTTTAAGAATATCATCCAAGATTCTTGAACTGTTTTCAAATCTTGATTGGTTGTTTCCTTTCTCAAGTTCGATTTTTACAAAAAACAATTTCAGCCTCTATCTTTTGACAATCTAATGGCTTTTCATTGAGTTTTTTTACTTATGACCTCTTCAGTTATTTTGGCTTCTTGGAGTTGAGTCTTCAAGTCAATAATGTTTCGTTTTGATTCCTTGATGGTTATTAAAACTTCCTTTTCTCTTGATTTTTGTTTTTCTTCATATTCTAATAGTTGTTCTCTTAATGATTTGTTCCTCTTTTTATATTTTCTCAATTATTCAAGAGAACTAATAAGTTTTCCTTCAAGGTATAATTCTCCTTCAACTTCAGAGTTTTCATCATTATCATCAACAACTTTATTTTGAGATTCTATTCCCATAATAAATTTTTTGTCTCATCATCTTCACTCATGTCAGATGAACTACTATCTTCTTTGGAGTAGAAGTTTTTCTTTTTCTTGTAGAATTTATTCTTTTTTCCAATTTTACTCTTCTTAAGTTCTTTATGTTTATAAGTATATTCATCATCATTATCCACCTACTTTGGATAGGGACACTTGGAGGCAAAATTACCAACTTTTCCATAGTTGAAGCACTTGAAGGGTAACTTCCCTTTATATTTCCCAGACCCTTTCTGGAGTTTCCTCATAAAATTGGCCTCTTCTTCATCTGATATGTCTGAGTGATTTTCATTTGGCACATGCTCATGGTT
>JASDQU010689666.1:14933-25635 GCA_032191745.1 Picea mariana
ATGAGGGAAATGTACAAGAATGTAAAAATACAGAGTGAAAGACTCACAAGAATGGTGGAAACTTATCTATGAGAAGAGATATGACAAATACTCACATTTCCAATAAGATGATTTTACAATGAGGCTCCAATGGACTTTTTATCATAAATAAAATCCAAAACCCTAACCCCGAAAGATGAAAATCTAATAGTTTTGTGGACCATGTTTTGGGTAGTTTGGTGTATCGACTTCACGAGGGCGTAACTTTGGCATATGATCTCCATTTTGGGTGCATGCTAGCTTGCTATAAAATTATCATTGAGGAGTTTCATTTTCAGAGCTCAATGAGAGGCTCTGGATATGATTAAGGTGCCTGATCCCGAAAAAACTTCATTTAGGCTCTCAAAATGCCACAGAAGGTTATGAACCGAAAAACTAGTAAAAATAGTAAGTTGCTAGAAAATTGTTTTGAGATAGTTGGAATAGGTGGGTGGCCATCGATATCCACCTGGATCAATTCTCCCTTCTTAGGAAGCAATGGTATCCATTGTGTTGAGTGCCCTGGGGAGAGGGAGAAGAGTTTGTTGAATCTGCGTCTTGATGAGTTGTTTTCCTTACTGGAGAAGTTATGTTGATTAACTTGTTGAAGGCTGTCATGAAACTATGGTTGGAAAGGTTGGACCTTTTTAAATAGTCCAGCTACATGAGATGATTTTGTGCATAAGGAATCCTTTCTCTTTTATTCAATCTTGTCAATCTGATTTTGGTGGATAGAAGGTGCCTAGACCGAGGTTGCAGTGGTTGCGGTGTTCTTTTATTCACTTTTTGAACAGACTGTGAAGAAGTTGAATTTTGTAGTATGAGATACTACCATGAGACATTGTTTAGGTGGAATAGTAGTTGGAACTACCTTTCGTATCCTATAGAGATGACACTCTAGAGTAACAATGATACAACGGAGTCGAGACTCATAAATAAAATGCTGCTTCCACATAAATGGTTGGTCCAAAAGAACATCATAGACATCCAGTGGGTAAAAATAACATAATACCTCATCCTTGAAGGGATGGATTCCGTATGATAATCGACATTGCTGGTTGACACCAAGATCTTGTCCCTTGCAAAGCCACTCGATGTTATATGGTTGCAGGTGTGGTGTTGTTGACAATTCCAATTGTTTGATGACCTCTGTTGAGATAAGGTTCTTTTGTCTTCCACTATCAATAATAAAATGCAGTGGGGTCCCCTTCACCCACATTTGTGAATGAAAAAGGTACTCCCCCTCTTTATGATCTGTTGGTTCTTCTGGTTGAATTGTTGCAGTCGCGACAATAGATGTGGGGTCTACGTCGATGATGTGATTCTACCAATATTTTCTGAATCATATTTTGAATCAGGGTTTGGCTTCTTGTCTTTGATATTGGCCACCAATGACTATTTTGAGCGACATTCATCGATGTTGTGCTTGGATATTTTGTGGAAATCACACCATTTTCCAGTTTCCTTCATCTTTTTGTTACCCTTCTTTTCCTATGGTTTGGACTAGTTTTTTGAAGGATGGTTATTAGGTCCATCTTTACCATACTTTGATTGTTGCGGATTTGTAGACCCAAAATCCCGCTTGTTCTGGTGCTTAAATTTCTGCTCGATTTTAAAATCATATTGATAAGAAACACCCAGTAATGAGATGTCCAAAAAACCCATTTCAGTTTGGATGTATCTGTGTAGAGCCCCATGGTATTTCAGAAACAAATGTCACTTGGAGTCTTTAATACTTATATTGGTGTGCAATGTATGAAAGGTATTGGTGAACTATGGCACTTCTTGGCCCCTCTCTTTATGCATTGTCATATGTCTCATGTACTGGTCGTCATAGTTAGAAATAGGGTAATATTGTTCCTTCACTACATCCAGAAAAAATTCCCAAGTGGGATCGACCCCATATATTCCAGAATCCTCTGTGGAAATTTTCTCCTAGGAAGTTTCCCACCAATGTTTGACATGGGGGAGATACTTAAGGAGTGTGAAGGTGATCTTTTCCCTGTCTGAAAAATTGTGAATAGAGAAATAACCTTCTAGTAGATTTAGCCATTTTTCTAGGGCATCCACATCTATCTGACCTTCAAATATGGGAATGTCAAAATTAACTTGTAACCTGAAAGCTGAGGTGCCTCCAAAGTGGCCTCTTGATGAAGATGTGTTGGTTCTTATTGACATACATTGAAGGATGTGGAAAAAATTATGCATCAGTTCATCCCTCTGTCGCGTGAGATCTTGCTCAAGCAACAGATTAATAGATTCATCTGCTATGTTGTTTTTATTTTCTTCTTCCATGGAGGGTTTCTTTGGTGTGCAAGATTGATTTTTCTCAAGAGAGACAAGCTCAAGACCCAACTTTCTATACTCGTACCTCGTTAGGGACATGCACTGAAAAACGATCAAGAGTAGACTACTCTGAAACCACTGAGCCAGATTATTTTTGGAATGAAATGAGAGAGGAGATATAACAAAAAAATATACAGAGATATTGCAAGAGATCCAATAATATAATAGAGATTTATCATAGATATAAACATAAACACAAAGATACAGTAATACACAATTTCTGTTAATGAGTGAACTGTACAAGACTGTAAAAATAAAGAGTTAAAGACTCATTAGAATAGTGGAAGCTTATCTCTGAGAAGAGATGTGATAACTACTCACATTTGAAACAAGATAATTTTAAAATGAGGCTCCAAAGGAATTTTTATCACAAAAAAAATCCAAAACCCTAACCTTGGAAGATGAAAAGATAACAATTTTGTGGACCTCATTTTGGGTAGTTTGGTGTATTAACTTCCAGGGGGCGTAACTTTGGCATACGATGTCTATTTGGGGCGCATGATAGCTAGTTGGAAAGGTATAATCAAGGAGATTCATTGTTGTTTCTCAATAAGAGACTTAGGCTATCATTGAAGTGCTATATCCCAAAAAAACTTCATTTAGGCCCTCAAAATGGACTTGTAAGTTTAGGAACCAAAAAACTATTGAAAATAGTAAGTTGCTAGAAAACTGTTTTGATCCAGTTGGAATAGGTGGCCCTTGGTGGGTGGCCATTGATATACACCTGGATCAATACTCCCTCTTTAGGAAGGAATGGTCTCCACTGCGTTGAGTGCCCGGGTGTGAGGGAAAAACATTTGTTGAATCTGCGTCTTGATGAGTTGTTTGCATTACTGGAGAATTTATGTTGATTAGCTTGTTGAAGGCTATCATGAACCTATGGATGGAAGGGTTGGACCTTTTTAACCGGACTGACTACATGAGATGACTGTGTGAAGAATAAATTGTTTCACTTTTATTCAATCTTGTTGACCTTCTTCTCTTGGACAGAAGGTGCTTGGAACGAGGCTGCAATGGTTGTGGTGTTCTTCTATTCACATTTTGAGCAGACTGCGAAGAAGATGAATTTTATAGTACAAGATAATACCTAGCGACACTATTTAGGTGTAACAATAGTTGGAAATGCCTCTGGTATCCTATATATATGACCCCCATAGTAACAATGACACTACAGGATCGAGACTCATAAATAACATGGCGCTTCCACATATATCACTGGCCCAAAAGAACATCATATACATCTAGTGGGGAAACATCAAATAATACCTCATCCTTAAAGGGATGGATGCTGTATGACAATAAAAAATACTGGCTAACATGAAGATCTTATCCCTGGAGAAGCCACCTAATCTTATATGGCTATGGGTGTTGTGTTTTTGACAATCCCAACTATTTGACGACCTCTGTTGAGATGAGGTTAATTTGGCTTCTGATATAAACAATGCAATGCAGTAATTTTCCCTTCACCCACATATTTGAAGGAAAAAGGAACTCCCCCTCTTCAAGATCTATTGGTTGTTCTTGTTGAATTGTTGCGGTCGTGACAATAAAAGTGGGGTCTGTGTTGATGATCTGTCTTCTACCATTATTTTTTGAATCAGATTCTGAATCATGTTTTGACTCCTCATCTTTGATCTAGGCCCTCAATGACTATTTTGAGTGACATAATAAGTGTTATTCCAGGAGATTATGTGGAAATCGCACCATTTTTCAGTTTCCTTCTTCGTCTTTCTGTTACCCTTCTTTTCCTATGGCTTGGACTGGTTTTCTGAAGGATAGTTTTTAGTGTCATCTTTACCATACTTTGGTTGTTGCATATTTGCAGACCCAAACTCCTGCTTGTTCTGGTGCTTAAGTTTTTTCACAATTTTAATAGCATATCGATAAGAAGCACCCAATGATGAGATGTCCAAAAAATCC
This sequence comes from Picea mariana, assembly GCA_032191745.1. Classification (NCBI taxonomy): domain Eukaryota; kingdom Viridiplantae; phylum Streptophyta; class Pinopsida; order Pinales; family Pinaceae; genus Picea; species Picea mariana. The sequence goes on from JASDQU010689666.1 coordinate 19,218, forward strand.
ATTTCAGTTTGGATGTATTTGTGTAGATCCCCATGCTATTTCAGAACCAAATGTCGCTCATGTACTGGTCATCATATTGTTAATATTTTAATATTGTTAACAAGGTAATATTGTTCCTTCACGACATCCACAAAAAAATCCCAGGTGGGCTTGACCCCATATATTCCAGACTCCTATGTGTAACTTTGATACCAGTAAGTTTCCCACCAATGTTTGACATGGGGGAGAACCTTAAAGAGTGTGAAGGTGATATTTTCCCTATTGAAAAAATTGTGAACAAAGAAATAACCTTCTAGAATATTTAACCATTTTTCAAGAGCATCCGCATCTATTTGACCTTCAAATACGAGAATGTCAAAATTAACTTGTACGTTGAAAGGAGAGGTGCCTCCAAAGTGGTTTCTTGATCAAGACACGTTGGTTTTTATTGACATGAATTGAAGGATGTTAGAAAAATTATCCATCATCTCGTCCCTCTGTTGCGTGAGAGCTTGCTCAAGCAACATATTAATAGAATTGTTTTCTCTGTTATTTTTATTTTCTTCTGCCATGGAGAGTTTCTTGGGAATGCAAGAGAGATTTTCCTCAAGAGATAAAAGCTTGAGACCCAACTTGCTATACTCGAACCTCATCAAGGACATGCACTGGAAAATGATCAAGAGAATATTGCTCTAATACCACTGATTCGTATTATTTTCGACACAAAATGAGAGAGGAGATATAAAAAAGAAATATACAGAGATATTGCAAGAGATACAATAATATAATAGAAATTTATCAGAGATATAACCATAAACACAAAGATACAGTAATACATAATTTCTATTAATCAGCGAAATGTACAAGACTGTGAAAATACAGAGTGAAAGACTCACTAGAATGGTGGCATCTTATGTCTGAGAAGAGATGTTACGGCTACTCACATTCACAAGAGGATGATTTTAAAACGAGGCTCCAAAGGCCATTTTATCATAAATAAAATCCAAATCCCTAACCCCATAATATGAAAAACCAATAGTTTTGCGGGCCTCATTTTGGGTAGTTTGGTGTATCAACTTCCCAGGGGAGTAACTTTGGTATACAGTCCCCATTTGGGGCACACGATAGCTCGTTGGAAAGGTACGACTGAGGAGATTCATTTTGGGGGCCCAATTAAAGCCTTTGGCTATTTTTGAGGTGATCGATCCTGAAAAAACTTCATTTAGGCCCTAAAAAATGGCCCCAGAAGTTTAGGAACCGAAAAATGGCTAAAAGTAGTAAGTTGCCAAAAAAATGTTTTGAGCCAGTTGGAATAGGTGGGTGGCCATTGATATCCACCTGGATAAAACCTTCATCCTTCAGAATTAATGGTATACATTACATTGAGTTCCCGAGGGAGAGGGAAAAGCGTTTGTTGAATCTGCATCTTGATGAGTTGTTTTCCTTACTGGAGAAGTTATGTTGATTAGCTTGTTGAAAACTGTCATGAACTTGTGGTTGGAAGGGATGGAACTTTTTAACTAGTCTGACTACATGTGATGACTATGTTGAGAAGGAATCCTTGTGGTTTTCTTCAATATTTTCGATCTACGTTTGTTGGAAAAAAGTTTCTTGGACTGAGGTTGCAATGGTTGCCGTGTTATTATTTTCACCTTTTGAAAACACTACGAAAATGTTGGATTTTGTAGTATGAGATACTACCTTGTGACACTGTTTAGGTGGAACAATATTTGGACCTACCTGTGGTATCCTATAGAGATGAACCCCAAGAGTAATAATGAAACTACGGGGTTGAGACTCATAAATAGTATGGCGCTTCCACATATATGGTTGTCCCAAAATAAAATCACATAAATCCAATGGGGAAACATCACATAGTACCTCATCCTTGAAAGGTTGGATGCTATATGACAATCGACACTGCTGACTGACCTGGAGATATCGTCCCTGGAAAATCCACCTAATGTTATATGACTTTGAGTGTCATGTTGTCGACAATCCCAAATATTTGATGACCTTTGTTGAGATGAGGTTCTTTTTCCTTTCTCTATCAACAATAAAATGTAGTGGACCCCCCTTGACCCACATATGTGAATGAAAAATACTCTCCCCTCTTCAATATCTGTTGGTTCTTCTAGTTGAATTATCGTGGTCATGACAATAATAGTGGGGTCTATGTCAATGATCTGTCTTCTACCAACATTTTCTAAATCAGATTCTGAATCTGGGCTCAACTCATTGTCTTTGATCTCGACCACAAATGACTATTTTGAGCGACATTCATCGGTGTTGTGTCAAGGGATTTTGTGGAAATTGCACCATTTTCCAGTGTCCTTTGTATTTCCATTACCCTTATTTTCCTATGGATTGTAATGGTTTTCTGAAGGATGGTTATTAGGGTTGTCTTTACCATACTTTGGTTGGTGCAGATTTGTAGACCCGAACTCTCGCTTGTTCTAGTGCTTAAATTTATACTCTATTTTAATAGCTTATCGATAAGAAAAACCCAGTGATGAGATGTTTAGAAATTCCATTTCAGTTTGGATGTATCTATGTAGAACCCCACGGTATTCCAAAACCAAATTTCACTCGGAGTCTTTGATACCCATCTTGGTGCGCAATGTATGGAAGGTATTGGTGAACTTTGACACTGCTTGGCCCCTCTCTTGACACAGTGTGGTCCATATCATGTACTGATAGTCATAGTTTCCAACAAGGTAATATTTTTACTTCACCGAATCCACAAAAAAATACCAACTGGGATCAGCCCCATATATTCTAGACTCCTCTGTGGAACTTTTCTCCTAGTAAGTTTCCCACCACTGTTTGACATGGGGGAGTTCCTTAAGGAGTGTGATGGTGATATTTTCCCTGTAGGAAAAAATGTGAATAGAGAAATAACCTTCTAGCAGATTTAACCATTTTTCTAGGGCATCCACATCTATCTGGGCTTCAAATATAAGAATGCCAAAATTAATTTGTACTTTGAAAGGCAAGGTTCCTCCAAAGTGTTCCCTTGATGAAGACGTGCGTTATCGACAAGCGTTGAAGGATGTGGGAAAAATTCTCCATCATTTCGTCCCTCTATCACGTGAGAGATTGCTCAAGCAACAAATTGATAGAAGCATATTCTCTGTCATTTTTATTTTCTTCCACAATGGAGGGTTTCTTGGGCATGTGAGAGAAATTGTCCTCAAGAGAGAAAATATCGAGACCTAACTTGTTATACTCAGACCTCATCATGGACATTCACTTAAAAACGATCATGATCATCCTGCTATGATGCCACTAATCCAGATTATTTTTAGCACGAAATGAGAGAAGAGATATAACAAAAAAATATACCGAGATATTGCAGGAGAGCCAATAATATAATAGAGATTTATCAAAGATATAACTATAAATATATAGATACAGTTATACAATTTCTATTAATGAGTGAAATGTACAAGACTGTAAGAATACAAAGTGAAAGACTCGCTAGAATAGTTGCATCTTATCTCTGAGATGAGATGTGATGACTACTCACATTAGAAAGAAGATTATTTTACAATGAGGCTCCAAAGGCCTTTTTATCATAAATAAAATCCAAAACTCTAAATCCGGAAGATGAAAATCCAATAGTTTTGTGGGCCCCATTTTGGGTAGTTTGGTGTATCAACTTCCTAGGGGCGTAACATTGGCATACGATCTCCGTTTAGGGTGCACAATAGCTCGTTGGAAAGGTATAATAGAGGAGATTCATTTTGGAGGGATAAATGATATCCTTTGGATATAATTGAGGTGATTTGTCCTGAAAGAACTTAATTTAGGCCCTCAAAATGGCCTCGAAAGTTTAGGAACCGAAAAACTACTAAAAATAGTAAGTTACCAGAAAATTGTTTTGATCCAATTGGAATAGGTGGGTGGACATAGATATCAACCTAGATAAATCCTCCTTCATTAGAAATAAATGGTCTCAATTACGTTGACCACCTGGGGGAGAGGGAAAAGAATATGATGAATCTGCATCTTGATGAGTTGTTTGCCTTGCTGGAGAAGTTATGGTGATTAGCTTGTTGAAGGTTTTCATGAACCTGTGGATGGAAGGGTTGGACCTTCTTAACTAGTATGGCTACATGAGATGACTGTGTGAAGGAGGAATCCTTTCTCTTTTCTTCAATCTTGTCAACTTGCTTCTGCTAGACAAAAGGTTCTTGGACCGAGGTTACAATGGTTGCAGTGTTCTTTTGTTCACCTTTTGAACAGACTGTGAAGAAGATGAATTTTGTAGTATGAGATACTACCTTGTGACATTGTTTAGGTGGAACATTAGTTGGAACTACCTCTGGTATCCTATAGATATGACCCCCCATATTAACAATGGCACTACAGGGTTGAGACTCATAAATAGCATGGCACTTCCACATATATGGTTGGCCCAAAAGAAAATCACATACATCAAGTGAGGAAACATCACATAATACCTCATCCTTGAAGGGTTTGATGTTGTATGCCAATAGAAACTGTTATATGACAAGGATATCTCATCCCTGGTGAAGCCACCTGATGTTATATGGTTGCGAGTGTGGTTTTTTCAACAATCCCAACTGTTTGACGACCTCTGCTGAGATGTGGTTCTTTTTTCTTTCACTATCAACAATAAAATGCAGCAGGTTCACATTCACCCACATATTTGAATGAAAAAGGTGCTTCCCCTCTTTAGGATATTCTAGTTCTTCTGGTTTAATTATTGCGGTCATGACAATAGCGCTAGATTCTACATCGATGATCTATCCTCTACCAGTATTTTCTAAATCATATTTTGAATCAGGGTTTGGCTCCTTTTCTTTGATCTCGACCACCAATGAATGTTTTGAGCGACATTCATCGGTGTTGTTCCAGGGGATTTTGTGGAAATCGCACCATATTCTAGTGTCTTTCTTCATATTTTTGATACCCTTATTTTCCTATGGCTTGGAATGGTTTTCTAAAGGATGATTGTTAGGGCCGTATTTACCATACTTTTGTTGTTGCAAATTTGCAAACCCAAACTCCCACTTGTTCTGGTGCTTAAATTTCTGCTCGATTTTAACAACATATCGATAAGAAACTCTTAGTGATGAGATGTCAGAAAATCCATTTCAGTTTGGATGTATTTGTGTGGAGCCCAACGATATTTCAAAAGAAAATGTTGCTCAGAGTTTTTGATACCCAGCTTGGTGTATAATGTATGGAAGGTATTGGTGAACTCCGACACTTCTTGGCCCCTCTCTTGATGTAGTGTGGTCCATCTCACATACTAGTCATCATAGTTTCCAATGAGGTAATATTGTTCCTTCACCGCATCCACAAAAAAATACCAAGTGGGCTCGACCCCATTTATTCTAGACTCCTCTATGGAAATTTTCTCCCCCGTAATTTTTCCACCAATGTTTGACATAGGGGAGAGCCTTAAAGAGTGTGAGGGTGAAATTTTCCATGTCAGAAAATTGTGAAGAAAGAAATAACCTTCTAGCAGATTAAACTATTTTTCTAGGGAATTTGCATCTATTTGAACTTCAAATACGAGAATGTCATAATTAAATTGTAAGTTGAAATGAGATTTGTCTCCAAAGTGGCCACTTGATGAAAATACACAGGTTTTTATCGGTAGGCATTAAAGAATGTGAGAAAAAATTTCCATCATTTCGTCCCTCTATCACATCAGAGTTTTCTCAAGCAACATATTAATAAAATCGTTTGCTCTGTCGTTTTTATTTTCTTCCTCCATGGGGGTTTTCTTTGGCATGCGAGAGAAATTTTCATCAATAGAGACAAGCTCGAGACCCAACTTGTTATACTCAAACCTCATCGGGGACATGCACTGAAAAAAAATCAAGAGAAGAATGCTCTGATACCACTGATCCAGATTATTTTCGACACGAAATGAGAGAGGAGATAGAACACAAAAATATACAAAGATATTGCAAGAGAGCTTATAATATAACAGGGATTTATCAAAGATATAACCATAAACATAGAGATACAATAATACCAAATTTCTATTAATGAGTGAAATGTACAAGACTGTAAAAATATAGAGTGAAAGACTCACTAGAATGGTGGGAGCTTATCACTGAGAAGAGATGCGACAGATACTCACATTTTCAAGAAGATTATTTTACAATGAGGCTCCAAAGGCATTTTTATAATAAAGAAAATCCAAAACCCTAACCCCAGAATATGAAAAGCCAACAATTTTGTGGACACCGTTTTGGGTAGTTTGGTGTATCAACTTCTCGGGGCCATAACTTTTGCATACGAACTTTGTTTGGGGTGCACAATAGCTTGTTGGAAAGGTATCATCCAGGATATTAATTTTTGGGGATCAATGAGATCCTTTGCAAATAATTGAGGTGATTGATCCTAAAAAAAATTCATTTAGGATCTCAAAATGGCCCCAGAAGTTTAGGAACAA
>JASDQU010689666.1:30456-49006 GCA_032191745.1 Picea mariana
AGATGCAGTTGTTTTCTATTTTTGGAAAAGGCATCATGCAAAGAGTCATTTAGCGTAGAATAGTCAGTTTCCTAAATTCTAGAGATAGTAGATAGTGAGCAGGGCAGCCCAAGTGGTGCCATTCCATATATATTTTATATTTTCATTGTAACCCAAGTTGGTTGGAAAAATTAGTATAGACAACATCTATTGAATGTAGTTTGATTCCGATTGAAATTTAATGCAAAAGTCCTGAATCTTTGATGAAAAGATTCTAATTGTAACAGTTGGATGTATTGTTTCCTTTATTTGTGTACATGCTTCCTGTATTCTTTATTCATATCTATTTCTGTCTAAATAGGAACGTATTTTTGAACCTGGGATTCACCGTGCAGTGCCCTGGGATTCACACCATTTAGACAAACCATTTTCCTCTACGTTAAACTACGAATTCATCCTCAACGGTGCTCCGAGTTGCTTTTTGTGTTTTCTCCCCGCCTCACACAATGATTTTAAACTGAATATTGTTGCTCGCTTAGAGTTTATCCTCTCAAGTTTAGTCACCAAGTCATTTATTTCTATCATTTTCTCGAACCAACTCCATATCCCAAGGTATTACTCTCTTGCGCCAATATAACCAAAACCCATTATTTCAAAGGTGTTAAATCTAGTCGATATCTTAGAGCCATATCCCGCGCTGAGACAGTGTCTCCCGAGAGGGCCCTCTCTAGCTCTGAAAGGCTAGTTTCAGATCTCAAAGTTGGTTGAAAATTTACCTTTGTCGTTTGTTTATCAACTGAACAGATTTATAGAATGCTAACATTCTGGTATCGTTGTTGGGGATGAAATTGAATAAATTTTCCCTGGGAGAATGACTAAAGTTGTAGTTTTGACCCTTGAGGGTAATAGAGGGACAAACATATCTATTCGCTGAAACCTTTACCCTGGTGACTTCAGTCAAAAAGACTAGTAGCACCAAGTAATGTGGTTTAGGAAACCTGACTCTAAGGATGATCTATACTATAGATAATCTTGACCCAAATCCTATAGAGCCTATGTACGACCCCAAGAAAATTTTGTGTAGGACTAGAGAGCAAGCGTCGGACCCATTCTATTACCTGGACATAAGCCTTTACTTACCCAAAGATGATGCACAAAGAATTGATGACCTTGAGTTTGGCGCATTATTTGAGCAAACCATGTTCAGGTCTAATTCAAAAACCAACTTGGATGACATAGTTTTTTACCAGAAGAGATTCCAATCCCTGATATCTAATAATATCCCTCAAATACCAAACCCTCCTAGAGCCATGACTGCCAAATTCCCCTCCCTCATTCTGCCAACCCAACTGCATGATTTTCCTCAAAATTACAGCCAGATTATTAAGCTCTACAATGCTGAAGGGAACATTTCGGCCCAGAGGCATCTCGATTGGTTCAACGATTTTGTCAACCTAGAGGAGGTGGACTATGCAGACATGAAATTGAGGTTGTTCGAACAGAGCCTTTTGGGGGAGGTGAGGAAATGGTTAAAAGCCCTCTTGGTTGCAGGCATTCGAGACTTCGTCGCAATCGATACATCTTTCCTTACTAGATGGAGAGACAAGAAGAACCCCTTGCAGCTATTAATGCAGTACAATAATATGAAAAAGTCACTGGAGGAGACGGTGCAAGAATTCTTGGCTTGTTTCAAGAATGTTTATAACTTGATTCCTATATAATTCCATCCACCCCCCGAGGCCGCACAGTTGCTATCCACCAACTTCTTCAACAACGATTTCTCCTTGTTGTTGAGAGAAAGAAGATCACCAAATCTAGATGCAATAATGAGAAACATAATATAAGTTGAGGTAAATATGATGGTGTCGGGGAAGATAAAGTAGAGATTCAAGAGAGGAGATAAGAAAACCCAAGGATATGCACAACCATCAAAATCTTGGTCCTCAGACGACAAGTTCAACTTGAAGATAAAGACGATGGAGAAACAGATGGAGATAATGTCCATGGGAAATAGACCTGCTGCCCGAGAACAACATGATCCCTAATGCAGAAATAAAAATCTCAGAAGGGATCAAGTTCCCCGGATCAGATAGAGGGAAAAAAGGGAGCAAAGAGAGAAGGGAAACCAATAGACAAAGCCTCCATTCCAAAACAACTACATGGATGAAGACTTTGATCAAATGTTCAAAGACTAAATGCATTGCTGCGATGAAAAGAACCCGCACATGTTTTGACAAAGGGAGAGAATGATCAGTACATGAGCGAAAACAATGATTTTGTGATGGAAATGGATGATACACTATTTTGTGAAGTGGATGATGTGCTACCCTGGGAGACAGAAGAGTTCAGAAAAGGTTATCAGAATGCCATCATGCATTTTTAGAAGAGATATAACCTCAGGGGCAAGAGGGAGTCTACCGAGCCTCAATAGACAAATCCCATAAAAAAACCTCCGGTGGACACCCCTTCCACAAGCCGACTGAATCCAGAAAACCCAACCAAGGATGCAACTGAAAAGGAGAAGTCAAAGGAGGAATCCCCAAGGAAAGCATCAAAAACAAGCGAGGAAGCATGTGGAAAAGAGGTAGAGAAAGTCTATCCCCCTTTTAACTTTGATCATGAAATGGATAAAATCAAAATCTCTGTCCCGTTCAACGAACTTATCAGAAAGGGTGAGTATCGGGAGAAAATTATTAAAATGCTAAAAATGGGCGGCACCCTTGATACATTGTTTGGTCCACACATTCAGGAGACAAGTGATACTGAGGGCATTCCCCTGTTCTATGTCAGTCTAAAATCCATGATATGAACCTACATAACGCCATGCTGGATTTAGGCGCATCACACAACCTCATGCCAAAGGTGATCATGGATGAGTTGGGTTTGGACATCACCAGGCCCTATAAAGACCCTTTTTATTTTGACTCAAGGAAAGTCAAGTTCTTGGGTCTCATCAAAGAATTGGTTGTATCAATGGCCCAAATTCCTTTGAAAAACATGGTTATGGACGTGGTCGTGGCAGACATACCCCCTAGGTTTGGCATGTTGTTGTCCAAGTCGTGGGCTGCGAAGTTAGAAGTTAAAAGAGACATACCATTCCTATCTTTGGCTAGGATAGACGCCTGTATAGAGAAGTGTTGCTGAAATACATGGTAAGTAGTAAGATGCAGCCAAATAACCATCCTATATACTCCATTGACATTGAGTTTGGTTCCTCTATATTCTACAATGACCTGAGTTTTGAAGAAGAAGAGTTGACAACCATCATGACAACCAATGGGAAAACTACGTGACGAGCAACAGAGTGCGCCGACCCAAAGGACTGTGCAGAAAACGAGATATGGAACATGAGTTTTGATGGAACTTTCAGTAAGGAAGGAGCAGGTGCCGACATATGGATAACCCCTCCCAAGGTGGGCACAAGGTTGTGTTCATACAAGATCACGTTCGAATGTACAAACAACATGGGAGAGTATGAGGCACTGATATTGGGTTTGAAGGTTTTGGAAGAACTGGGTGCAAAGAGGATAAAAGTGCATGGATACTTTGAGTTGGTTATAAACTAGGTGAAAGAAATATATCATTCCAAACACCTGAGGATGAGAGTGTACAAAAATTTGGCGCTGGACCTCCTCGAAGAATTTTCAGAGTATGATCTATCTACTATGCCAAGGGAGAAAAATCAGATCGCTGATGCGTTGGGCACCTCAACCTCATTTTTTCAAATCCCCATATTCCCAAAAAAAAAATATGAGATCAAAGTCAAACACATGTCGACAGTGCTTGATAATATCAAACATTGGCAGGTGTTTGAGGATGACAAACAGATGGAGAGATTTCTTCAAATGAGCGATGAGTTCGCTAACATAAAAATTGATGACGAGTGATTCCGTGACGAAGATGAGAGTGTGGATGCATGAAGTAATGAATACCCTTTCCAGAACTAAATAGCAGGAAGAGACATAGTACAATTGAAGAACAACGTCATCCCAAAGGGGCTAGTTCCATTGGAAAATCTATTTGACAAAAATGACGTGGCTAGAAATCCCAAGATCATTGAAAATGATGAGGATGTCAAATACTGCAACATCAGGACTGAGGAGAACCCCAAAATAATTAAATTATCGAAAACACTTAGCCCATAGGTCAAACAAGACTACATCAAGATCATGAAGGATTTCCCATATGTTTTTGCTTGGAGTTATGACAACTTGAAGGTGTATGACACTAAAGTGATTCAATGTGTCATCCCTCTCAAAGAAGACCAGAGGCTATTAAAACAAAGGTTGTGATGGATAAATCCCCTACTACTATCGCTAATAGAAAAGGAGGTAAAGAAACTCTTTGAAGCTAAAATTATCATTTCTTTAAGGTTTTCTAAGTGGGTGGCCAAGTTGGTACTTGTTAGAAAAAAGAGCGGCGAGATAAGACTGTGTGTGGATTTTCGTAACTTAAACAAAATGTCCCTCAAGGACCTCTACCCGCTCCCTAAAATGGACTATATTTTTAGGTAGCTAGAGAAGTAGTAGTGGGGGCCTAGAGGGCCCATAGTGATAATAGTGGAGGCCATTCAATGTAAGGTGGACTAGGTCCACCTTACAATTGGGATTTGAATGCTTCAGTTATTTGTAGAATTTGTTTGATATTTTGAGAGGAGATAGCCATATGAACACCCTATGAACTCTTTGGTCCTTTATCCGTCATGAAAAAACCCAGAAAATAGAACAATAAGTTACAGCAGAAAATCACGGCTTTTTCTGGAAAAACCCTAAAAAACGTTGAATTTAAAATGATCATAACTTCACTTCTCGGACTCCGCTTCGATCGATATTTTTTCAAAATTGGCTGAACTTGTGAGAGGAACTCAGATCTATAATTTTTTTGGGAAAATTTGGCATCCATCCGCTACAGAAATAAAAACAATCACGTCGTTGCCCTCGGAAAAAACCCAAAAAATTTGCAGATTTTAAAACTTCAATATCTTGACTTCTCGGACTCCGTTTTAGACGATTTTTTTTTTCAAATTGGGTTTTTATATGAGAGGAACTCAGATATACAACCTATTTCTGCAAAATTTTCATATAAATATTTCAGAAATTTCTGGAATGTCCCGGCCCTCTTTTTTCTTCTCCGAAAAAAAAATCTACAAAAATAAAAAATATTTGCCCACAATATCTGCCAAGGAAAGTGCTCTGATACCCTTTGTTAAGAACCTGAATAGATATAAAAATATAATGACCACAAATACTGAATACACAATATATCCACAAAGAAATATAGAAGAAACCATACTTTATTATTAGCAAACCCTTGAGCTAGGGCAACACCATACAATGGATCCTATTATGGAAGGGATCCTCTCTTGTTCACTTGCCTCTTTGAGGAGAAACCTCCTAATGAGCTTCATCTCCAAATACAATACTTTTCTTCATGTCCCATTACATTGCTTGAACCTCTTTATATAGTTCTACCATCATCTAAGAACATTCAAGAGGAGGAATATTCTAGAAGTAGAACCTTCTAAGAAGTCTTATATTTATTATATCTAACTACCCATTTATTATAGTGGACCTAGTCCACCTTACATTGAATGGCCTCCACCATTATCACTATGGGCCCTCTAGGCCCCCACTACTAACTCTCTAGCTACCTAACAAAGAGGAGGCTTTGGAAGAGATAGAGAACCAATGGTATGCCACAACTGTCAACAACTAGGACACTATGCAAGAGAATGTCCACTCCCACCTATGACGTGTATGTATTGTCGTGCATTGGATCATGACACAGAAGAATGTCCTACACTATTGGGAAACATCCATGAAAAGATGAATCAAAACAATCAGAACATTCATTGGATTTCCATGGAAGAAAGGGATGAAGGAAGAAGAATCAACATAATTACACGAGGAGGAGCTAAAACAGGAAACGACACAGTAAGAAAAGATCCAACACAACACCAATGGGTGAAAAAGAATGTCGAACCAAGGAAGAAGTTTGATGCGCAGAATGAAAAGGAGATGTTCAAGCAAGCCAGACAAGAATTTTTGAAGCCATACGTTTCATTGACATCAATTGCGCAGCATAATAAGGAAGTACCAGAGTACGATATGCCTTCATCGTTGGATCACACTAAAGAAGCACAACCCTCGTGACAAGTAAGTACAATTAAAGGTTTTTTGCAATCCTGTGTGAAACTACTAAATGATCCATCATCTGTTAAAATATTACAAAATATGCTAGAAATATGTAGCATAGAGGCAGAAGGAAATCTAGAACTTAAAATAGTCAATCATCTACATACAAGGAGGAGAACAAGAAGATAATTTACACTGAACGCCAACATTGGAGATTTAAACATTGGAGATAATATACTGGATTTAGGATCCAAAGTTAATGTATTACCCAAGAAGACATGGAAATGTATGGGAGAACCCACATTAGGATATTCACCGGTTCAGCTGAAACTAACGAATCAACACAGAGTTCTACCAATTGGGATACTAAAAGGGGTAACAGTGGATCTCTATGGAGTGCACACTAAAGTTGATTTCAAAGTAATAGAGATAGTCGATGGAACAACACCTTATCCAACATTTATTGGCTTGGATTGGGCATTTGAAAATTAGGCCATAATGAACTTAAATACAAGGAAAATGACATTTGATTCGGGATAATATAGATTCATTGCGCCGTTGGATCCATCAGAAGGGGAAAGGTTTGTAGAACCTACTTTCTTGGACCTGGAGGAAATTAACCAGTTCTATAGAACAGCCATGCAAGAAGAAGATTACGTGAACCTAAGCGTGGATAGGGTACTCAGTTGGAGAAGCATCACCTCATGTGTGTCATACTTAGATACAGGATTAGAAACTGGCCGTAGAGGTTACACGAAGTCTGATCCAGATTATTTTCGGCACGAAATGAGATCTGAGATATAATAAAGAAAAACACAGAGATATCACAGATATTCAATAATATAATAGAAATGTATCATAGATGCAACCATAAACACAGATATAAAGTAATACACGATTTTTATTAATGAAAGAAATGTACAGAGACTGTAAAAATACAGAGTGAAAGACTCGCTAGAATGGTGGCAGCTTATCTCTGAGAAGAGATGTGATNATGTGGGCCTCATTTGGGTAAGTGAGTACATCAACTTCTCGGGGTCATAACTTTTGCATACGATCTCCGTTTTAGGCGTGTGATAGCTCGTTGGAAAGGTATCATAGAGGAGATTCATTTTGGGGGCTCAAGTGTGCCTTTTGATATCATTGATAACCTATATCTCGAAAAACCTTCATTTGGGCCCTCAAAATGGGCCCAGAAGTTAAAACCTGCTAAAAATAGTAAATTGCCAAAATTGCCAGAAAATTGTTTTGAGCCATTTGGAAAAGATGGGTGGCCATCGATATCCACCTGGATCAATCCTCCCTCCTTAGGAAGAAATGGTCTCCATTGCATTGAGTTCCCGGGGGAGAGGAAAAAGCGTTTGTTGAATCTGCATCTTGGTGAGTTGCTTGTCTTGCTGGAGATGTCGCGCTGCTCAGTTTGCGGAAATCTGTCATGAACCTGTTGAGGTTGAGGCTGTCCAACAAGTCGAGATACATGAGAGGACGATGTGAAGAAGGAATCTTTGCACTTTTTTTGTGGCCTTGTCGACCTGCTTCTATTGGATAGAAGGTGCTTGGGGCAAGGCTGTAGTGGTTGCAGTGTCCTTTTGTTTTCCTTTTGAACAGATTGTGAAGAAGCTTAATTTTGCAGTATGAGATACTACCTTGTGGCACTTTTTAGGTGGAACAGTAGTTGGAAATACCTCTGGTATTCTGTAGAGATGATCTCCCAAAGTAACAATGACACTATGGGGTTGAGACTCATAAACAACATGGCGTCTCCACATATATGGTTGGCCCAAGAGAACATCACAAACATCCAGTGGGGAAACATCACATAATACCTCATCCTTGAAGGGTTGGATGCCGTATGACAATCAACACTATTGGCTGACATGTAGATCTCATCCTTGTCGAAGCCACCTGATGTTGTATGGTTGCAGGTGTGGTGTTGTCGACAATCCCAACTGTTTGACGACCTCTTTCGAGATGAGTTTTTTCTGGCTTCCACTATCAACAATAAAATGCAGCGGGGTCCCCTTCACCCACATCTTTGAATGAAAAAGGTGATCCCCCTCCTCAGGATCTGCTGGTTCATCTGGTTGAATTGTTGCAGTCACAACAATAGCAGTGGGGTCTGCGTCAATGATNTTTTCCCATGACCCTACTTTTCCTGTGACTTGGACTAGTTTTCGGGAGACTATTTATTAGGGTCATCTTTGTCATACTTTGGTTGTTGCAAATTTGTAGACCCGATTTCCCATTTGTTCTGGTGCTTAAATTTCTGCTCAATTTTAACATCATATCGATAAACAGTATCGAGTGATGAGATGTCCAGAAAATCCATTTCATTCTGGATGTATCTATGTAGAACCCCACGGTATTTCAGAACCAAATGTCGCTCGGAGTTTTTGATACCCAGCTTGGTGTGCAAGGTATGGAAGGTATTGGTGAAATATGGAACTACTTGGCCCCTCTCTTGCTGTAGTGTGGTCCATCTCATGTAATGGTCCTCATAGTTTCCAATAGGGTAATACTGCTCCTTTACCACATCCACAAAAAAATCCTGAGTGGGATCGACCCCATATATTCTAGACTCCTCTGTGGAAATTTGCTCCTAGTAAGTTTCCCACCAATGTTTTACATGAGGGAGAGATTTAAGGAGTGCGAAGGTGATCTTTTCTTTGTCGAAAAATTGTGAACAAAGAAATAACCTTCTAGCAGAGTTAACCATTTTT
Source organism: Picea mariana (assembly GCA_032191745.1). NCBI lineage: Eukaryota > Viridiplantae > Streptophyta > Pinopsida > Pinales > Pinaceae > Picea > Picea mariana. Next base: position 39,290 of record JASDQU010689666.1, read on the forward strand.
CTAGGGCTTCTGCATCTATCTGTCCTTCAATTACAGGAATATCAAAATTAACTTTTAACTTGAAAGGTGAGGTGCCTCCAAAACATCCACTTGATGAAGATGCACTTGATGCTATCGGCAGGCATTGAAGGATGTGGGAAAAATTCTCCATCATTTCGTCCCTCTGTCACGTGAGAGCTTGCTCAAGAAATAGATTGATAGGATCGTCTGCTCCGTCGTTTTTCTTTTTTTCCACCATTGAGGGTTTCTTGGGTCTGCGAGAGAAATTGTCTTCAAGAGAGACAAGCTCGAGACACAACTTGCTATAATTGGACCTCATCGGGGACATGCACTGAAAAAATGATCAAGAGCAACCTTCTCCGATACCACTGATCCAGATTATTTTCAGCACGAAATGAGATCAGAGATATAATAAATAAATGCACAGAGATATCATAGATATTCAATAATATAACAAAAATGTATCAGAGATGCAACCATAAACATAGATATACAGTAATACACAATTTCTATTAATGAAAGAAATGTATAGAGCGTGTAAAAATACAGAGTGAAAGACTCGCTAGAATGGTGGCAGCTTATCTCTGAGAAGAGATGTGATGGCTACTCGCATTCAAAAGAAGATGATTGCAATGAGGCTCTGAAGGCCTTTTTACAATAATTGGGAATGCCAAAAACCCTAGACATCCAAAAACCTAACCCTAGGAGATGAAGGGCCAAAAGTCACGTGGGCCCTGTTTGGGTAAGTGAGTACATCAACTTCCCAGGGTTGTAACTTTTGCATACGATCTCCGTTTTAGGCGTGTGATAGCTCGTTGGAAAGGTATCATCGAGGAGATTCATTTTGGGGGATAAATTATGACTTCATAATTCATTGATAACCTTGATATAGAAAAACCTTTATTTGGGCCCTCAAAATGGCCCTAGAAGTTAAAACCTGCTAAAAATAGTAAATTGCCAAAATTGCCAGAAAATTGTTTTGAGCCATTTGGAAAAGGTGGGTGGCCACCGATATCCACTTGGATCAAAGTATCCATAAGAATATGCACAAGAATAGACTGTGCATTAAGATGGGTAGACACGAAGATAAGGGAACCTCCCAACTTCCATGGGGTGAACGAATTAGAAGCATTATTAACACACTACGAAGATGAAGTGTTAGAAAATAATAGTCTCTTAGCACTGAATTAACACTCAAGTCAACACCTGCAAGATGGTGGGGTGTGTACAAAGAAATATTCAAGTACTGGTACCAATGTAACAGGTTACTACGCATTAGGTTTGGTGCAGAACAGGGAAGAAACCAACTGCAAAAATATGATGGACAAGGGATACTAACAATACACTTGGATAAGTGTAGACCATTATGGAGGATGGCACCACCAAAGTAATGGCCTCGTCATTTTGTTTACACATTAGAAAGGATCCCTGCAAATTGGTATACAGACTAGGAATTGTGCAGAGGGACTACAAACTGGATAGTATTGCAACAAAACTTTATAGTCACTTTATCATTTGAGAATGAGGACCCCAACATAGACTCAACACTTAAACAAATAAGAGGGGTGATATTCCTTAATAATGGGAATTTGAATTCATAACAGAAGAGCAACAACAGAATAGACAGATAGTAAAAGAACTATTTCCATGCTACCATGTGTAGGAAAAAGAACCAGATGAAGATGATCCGTGAAACATTCATATTGAGGAAGAAGAAGGGGAAAGAGAAGTGGAAGTTCCACCTCTAGAATAGGAAGCATTTGTTGCATTGATCAAGGTGAATAAATTCAACATTGGGACAACTGAGAATCCAAAAATGGCCAGCATTGGAGACTACTGGGATGAGAAAACAATGGAAAGCATAACGGAGTTACTGTGTGAGTACAACAACCTGTTCCCAACAACGTTCACAGAAATGAAAGGCATAGAAGGAGAGATAGGGGAAATGAAGATACCTCTCAGATCTGAGGTAAGACTGATTAGACAGAGACCATATAGACTAAATCCGATCTATAAACAAAAATTCAAAGTTGAGATCGATCGAATGTTGGAGGCTGGAATCATAGAACCTATGGAGGAATTTGAATGGGTAAGCCCTATGGTAGTTCAGGAGAAAAAACAAGGAGGGATAAGGAGATATGTTGACCTAAAGAAACTAAATGATGTGTTCCTACATGATTTGTTCCCTACTCCTTTCACATATGAGGTGTTGGAGAACATAGGAGGATAGGAAGCATATTCATTCACTAACGGATTCTCGAGCTACCATTATATCAAGATATCTCCAGAAGACAGATACAAGACCACTTTTTCCAAAGAATGGGGATCCTACCAGTACACAGTCATGTCATTTGGACTGAAGAATGCACCATCAATATTTTCCAGAGTAGTCATATTTGCATTCAAAGAATTCATCCACAATTTTCTAGAGGTATATTTGGATGATTAGACAGTCTATAGTTTGTTGAAATACCATGTATAGGTATTGAAGCTAATGTTATAAATATGCAGATAGTGTCAGATATTTTTAAACATCAAGAAGTGCATTTTCAGAATACCCTTTGGGATATTATTGGGCCATATAGTGTGAAAACAAGGCTTTCTCGTAGATCTTGCCAAGATTGTAGTAATTGTTAATCTACCACCACCAAAATCAGTTTGTCATATAAGAGAAACATTGGGAAACATAGGATACTATAGGAAATTTATAAAAGAGTATGTGCATATCATTGCACTAATGGAGAAATTGTTAAGGAAAGACAGCAAATTTCTAGTGCAATGAGGATTATAAGTGAGGATTGGACACCCTAAAAGAGCTGATGGTAACCACACCAATACTGGTATTCCCATATTGGGGAAATAAATTTGACATTCATGTAGATGCATCAGCCATATAACTTGGAGATATTTTGGTGCAATCAGGAGCAGGAGAATTGCACCATCCGATAGCATTTGCTAGAAGAAAAATGTCAGAATCAGAGCAGAATTACAATACCATAGAGAAGGAAGGCTTAGTTATGGTCTACGCGCTTCATAAATATAGACACTACTTATTGGGAAAACATTTCTAGTTGTTCATATACCATTCAACTCTCAAATACCTCATCAACAATCCACTGTTGTGGGGGAGAATCTATAGATGGTTATTGTTGTTTCAAGAGTTTGACTTCAAAGTGATATTCAAACTAGGGAAGTTGAACACAGGACCTAATCACCTATGAAGGATCACCAATGGAGAGGAACCTAAGAATCTAGAGGACAACTTTCCCGACGCACAGTTATTTTCAGTCCAAGTAGATGATGAATATTTTTCGAATATCATTCAATTCTTGAGTACAGGGACTGCGCCACAAGAATTCAACACTATGCATAAGAACAATCTGGTATTCAGGGTTGTAGACTATCAATTGATTGTAGGAAACTTATACATTATGGGTGTAGACAACATCTTGTGAAGATGTGTACTAGAACATGAAATACCTAGGATATTAGAAGAATCCCATGAGGGGATAACAGAAGGACATTATGCAGGAAAAAATATTTCACATAAGGTATTGCGCATAGGACTATGGTGGCCGACTGTTCATAGATATTCAAAGGACTACTACCAGAGATGTGATGTATGTCAGAGGGTTGGAAAACCAAATAGACAATATGAGATGCACCTAAGACCACAAGTAACCTTGCAGGTATTCGAAAAATGGGAAATAGATATTTTTGGACCAATTCAACCACCAATGCAAAGGTTAGGAGTGAGGTACATTATTGTTGCAACATAGTACTTAACAAGATGGGAAGAAGCAACACCAGTAAAATATTGCAACGCAGAGACCGCAACACACTTCTTGTTTGAGCATGTAATCACTAGATTTGGATGCCGAAGGATTTTGATGAGTGTCCAAGGCACTCACTTCATTAACAACACTATTAAGGAAATGAACGAGGAGTTTGAAGTTTATCATCAAAAGAGTACACCATACCATTCTCAAGAAAATGGAATAGTGGAAGCTTTTAATAAGATCCTCAAAAATGCACTGACAAATATTTGCAATGTTAATAGGGATGATTGGGATTTGAAGATACCAGCAGTATTGTGGGCCTACAGGACCACATGCGAAAAAATTGATAGGGAAGACACCATTCATATTAGTGTATGGACAAGAAGCAGTGGTGCCATTAGAATTTCTCTTACCTAGTTTGCACGTCGCAACAATTACAAACATGACAGAGAGAGACACGATACAACAAAGGATAAATCAACTGATGATCATGGAAGAAGACAGGATTATAGAAGGGTTTCACAAAGAAGTATAGAAATAAAGGGAAAAATATTGGCATGATAGACATATCAATAAGAAAAAATTCAAGGAGGGATACCTAGTCTTGGTGTACGAAAGTAAATCTATTCAACACCCATGAAAACCCAGAATGCATTGGTTGGGACCATACAAAGTAAATACTGTCACAGATGGGGGAGATGTACATTTGAATGATTTAGGAGGAACATAACTCAAAGGAATGATCAGTGGGAGTCAACTAAAAATTTATAAGGATAGTTGACCTCTTAGCACTTGAAAAAAAAAAAAAACTAAGCACAATAACCGAGGGATTACCGCGTCGGACATCAAAAGATAGAAACAAAGGGGTAGCGCACCAAAAACATAATTCTCAAGTGCACTTGGAATTTTTGGCACGATGGTGAAAGGACCAATGGTCACTAAGAGGCGAAAACAACGTAAATGGAAGGTACAGAAAATAGGTGCCAACTGATGACGACTATCAAAATTGAATACCAATAATAATTTAAGGGACATCGCAATAATCGTGCCAACTGGCGATGTCAAGGGAATTCAATGGAAAGTACACAAGAAGTGCCAGTTCATTTAAAACAAAACTTGGGTAACGTATTTAAGAAGGTTCACATGATTTCTATACAAAGCAAGCACGCGGGGATCAGAAAGGTTATTGTGAAATTAGTAAAAGCACATAGTGGTAGAGTATATGGAGTAGAGAGCAAGTTTGTAGAAGTTACAGAGCCAATTGTTGGGCCCTTAGTTTTTGGATGAGAAGTTGTGCAAGAAGGACTACAGTCCCAGTTTTGGTCTAGTACGAGTTGTGCAAGCTACAAAAGAAGCTGGATAGCAGAGCAAGGAAAAGTAACATAAAGTGGTTGCGGAAAGGAACAATGCAATGCCATCAAGGAGAAAGCAGTTGCAACAGAACAAGAAAGCATGTGAGCTTGAATCCAAAAGACACTACTCAACTTATATATATGGATGAATACGACTGTAAAAGGGTTGGTGTCATAATTGAAAAGGGTTGTTCTCTCATGATTGTAAAAGGGTTGTTGGTGTCATAACTGAAAAGGGTTGTTCACTCATGACTGTAAAAGGGTTGTTGTTGTCATGATTGTAAAAGGTTCTCCCCTTTTTTGTTGTTAGTATTACTAGGTCCGGTTTGAGTCTTGAAAATGTAATCTGTACACCATTTTGGGAAATAAAACTACACCATTTTGAGAAATAGAACTCTGTGACATGGGTCTAGAGCCAGGATTATGTAACAGAGTATTACTTTGTATCTCTGAGATTGTATCTGATAAATATTTGGATATATTATATAAATAGGATCCAAAATTTTAAAATATGTTGCGTCATTTTTTGTTTATGCGTCTGCATTGTATATTTACATTACTTCTTTATGCTTCATAAATTCCACATGATGTTTCTATGTTTGAATGCTTTCTGCAACCTAAGTAGTTCCAGTTCCTATGTGTAAGAGATCATATCTATTATGTATTTATATTTCTTGCGCATGATCATGGTGAATCTTGAAGGTTATGTGAACCCACCTAAGTATTCTCCTTTTCCTTCCCTATCCTTTTGTCTTAGCTGGGATTTGGGTGAGATTTCTTCTCTTTGGAGGAGATGAAAAAGCCAATGATCTAGAATACATGATACCTTTTGTTGGTAACCTGAGAAGGACCCTGGTCTGATCAATTTTGTGCCAAAAAAATGGTTCTGTTGCTAGGACTTGCGTTAAAAGGGAACCTGTAGGGAGGATGCTTCCCCAGATTCACGGATCTAATATTAACTAATGGTGGGAGAGAAATTGCGACGCCTTCACATGGAAATAAGCGGAGTTGAGAAGAAAATATGTGAAACATACTCTGGAGGCAGTCTTTTACTCAGAAATATCGAGCGACCAGTATGAGATATTTTGGGTTAAGTTCCCGGAAGAAATTTTCCACTGGATAGATAGGCTCCAAGAAGCTCCAAAGTTCCAAGAACGATTCAAGAGTACCTGTACTTGGGATACATAAAATATTGCAAAACTTCATCGGATGGATCATCTAGTCACGTGAGCGATTGATTTCTGGGTCAGTACCACATTAGAAGGCTACATTATTAATTTTTCACCTGAGAATCACCAATATTTTTCGCGAGCAGAACCAGATTTCAAGAAATACGCAAGGGGAATACTGTTGAGAGAAATCCCCCTGTGGATTAATTTTTTCTTGATGGAAGAGGGGATCTTGACTATGTCCCCGACTAACATGGTTGCATAAACGCCCTCTCTTTGGGTAGGAAGAGTTTTGGTTGGAGTCATGGCCTACAAGAGGGGGGGAGGATTCTGTGAAAAATGGGGGGAAACAACAAGAAATGGACTCAAGAGATGAGTGAGCCTTAAAAAGAGCCGCCATATTTGTGAAGTGGTGGCATGGAAAGATAAAGAAAGAAGAAAAACATCTGAAGAGTTTCAGAAGATGAGAAGACAAGAAAGACTGGCCAGTTAAAGAATAAGTGAGAGAGATGCGCAAAGAGAAAGAATTCCCCAAGAGGGTGGAAAAGAAGGAGAAATTGTAGAAGCAAGGGAGAAAGAAGTCGACATGTATCTTGAATAAGAAAGAGAAGATTCAGCCCCGATGCTAGGAAATATTGGGAATCCAGCTAAAGAGACCGCTCGAGAGGAAGAGAACGAGACCCTCGAGATCAAAGAAATCTGCCCCGAAGCCAGTGGCACCAGCCCCGAATCACCCATACCCCAAGTTTCTTCTATACAAGTGGTAAATTCAATACTACCCTCTTATGCTAACTATGTTCCAGTACAATTAGTTATTCAGTAACAACCATGAAGTGTGAGTATAGGGAGGATATTGGGATCCCTTGGTAGGTCACAACCAAGAGCATTAGGTTTCATTTTGATAGGAGAAACAAGATCAACAATGGTTTGTCACACGGGAGATTTGATTTGTTGATACCCAAAATTTTGGGGTAAGGGAGACAAATATGTTGAGCAATACTAGTTCTTGTGTGAAGAAATATGTTGGTCCAGAGGGACTCCAGATGTGAATAAGTTGGTTGAATTCTAGAATACCTTGAGAGGTCATGCTCTCAAATGGTACATGAAGATTATTGAGCCAGGAGTGCCAGGTATGCAAGGTCAAGCGTTCACACTTTACCAGGTACGGAAAAGGTTTATAATGGAGTTTAAGCTACCTCAGTCAAAACAAAAATCTCTATCTAAGTTGCACGAGATTCAACAAATGGAAGGTGAATCATCCTGGTAATACAACCATAAGTTTAAATATGCTATAGGGATGTTAGCGCATCAAATCCATGAAGAACATCAAAGAGAATGGCATATTCAGGGATTTTTGCCTCTAACACGAATTACGTTAACACAACAACAGATAACCACTTTGACAAATGCCTTGGAATAATCAATGGAGATTAAATCCATGGAAGGATATCCTGGGAGCCTGAGAGTGACCATACCCCCAGCAGATGCAAATTTGGTGCAACTACAAGAGAAAATATCAAACACTTACAGAAAATATTCAAGAATTAATGATACCTAGACTAGGATGACCACAAGTTTGGTGTACCACATGTTACACAGAAGGAAATCTGGTGAAAAAATATCCATGAATAAGGGGAATGGGATCACCTCATATTCCGATGGGATCCTCACTAGGACCCCATGGAAGGAGTTTTTCAAGTACATGTGAACTTACCATTCCATAACCCCACCCCATATCATGCTTTTCCAAGGATCCAAGCAGCACCAACAGTCGAGTATTGTGATATTTTTCGAATCCATGGGCATGGGCCGAGACAATGCCCCATTATTCATAAGTATTCAACAATACCAAATATGGTACACTATGATTTTTGTGCATCTACCACACATACTACTAATCAATTTAGAGTGTTGGATGCACTTGTAGATAGGTTGGATCGAACAACATTCAGGGTGAATGAAACCCCTCAAGGATCGGAAAGAGGTCGAGCAGGTGGGGCCGGAGGAGACTTCAGAGGAGGAAGAGTTGGGGGTAGAGGACCAAGAATATGTTATAAATATGATGAGCAAGGCCATATGGCTATAGACTATCCTCATCCAAGGCGACCATGGTGCTCTCGCTACAAAACCGATGGGCATGCAAATGACGAATTCCCAGAACTAATTGCAAAATGGGAAGATCGGGTACATCAACGAGGAAATAACCTCATCAGTTTATAAATCAAGAGAGTTATCAAAGGAAAATTTCCCAACCTCAATATCGTCACTCAAGGAGGAGAAAAGACATGAGATGATGTTGATAATTTACCTCAGATCCAGAAAGAAACACCTAAATAAGACATGTATGACCCTCTGAAACAAAAGTTGTTCTTTAAAAATGCCATAGAAGTATTTTAGAATATCCCTAGCCCTGATATGTAAGAGAAACCCCCTCATCCTATTTTTTACCCTAAGATTGTGCAAGTCCCTACTTCACACCCTACACCCAGAAACCTTGTAGTCACACTGAGACAACCTGAGAAACCACAAAATGTAGTCAACCTTTGGTTTCATTTATTCTATGATATTATTGGGAATGACCAATTAACAGAAAAGTTGTGCAATGCGCTATACCTAGTTTTAGGGAATGAAGAACCCACAGAAGAAGGAATAAGGAATAATATTCCCGAGAAGAGTACTCAGAGAGTGCATAGAAGGAAAGTACGAACTAGAAGATATTTCAGACTAGTAGCTCAGCTAGACGAGTTTGATATTAAGGATTTTATGTTGGATCTAGGATATGATGTGAAGATTATGCCTAAAAATACTTTGGAAGCCTTAGGAAAACTCCATTTGACATATTCCCCAATCCAGATAAGGATGGCCAACCAGTATTGTATTTTCCCAATAGGAAGACTAGAGAATGCGGAAATAGATGTTGTGGGAGTGAATACTGTAGCTGACTTTGAGGTGATTGAAATCATGGGGGGTAATGACCCTTATCCTTCCCTAATTGGTATTCATTGGTCCTATGAAAACTATGCAATGATCGACCTAAAGAAAGAAACTATGAAATTTCAGGCAGATGGAATCAAGGTAGTTCAACCCTTGGATCCATATGTAGGCTCCAGATATACAAATCCAACAGATAACAATATGGAGGGAGAATACTTGTATCAGTTGTACACTATAACATTAGGAACAAGAGAATATTAAATAAATCCTATTGTTGATGGATCAGTAAATTGGAGAAGTATACATTCACCGAATGAAGATTCAAAACTCGCATTTGACAGTTGGCAACAAGGCTCATATAAAATATTATCAAGGATATGTGAAACTATCAGGGAAACTAGATGGATCGAAACCGAGGTCAAAGAACACCCAATATATGATGGTACCTCAGGACTTCACAGTTTTATGCTCATTATGGAATAA
>JASDQU010689667.1:13120-36626 GCA_032191745.1 Picea mariana
TCTCTCCTAAAATATAGGAGACTGGATAATGACTAATTATGACTAATAAACAAATAAAAACCTTAGGAAAAAGAAATCCTAGGTGTGTGTGAAGTAACTCCAAAAGTATGCCACGTGGTTCCTCACGGTTGAGAAGTTATGCCCTCTTAAAGATGAAGCCTTGAAGTATGGTCAAGAAGCTCTAGATCTAAGGACGAGAAGTTACAAGTCGACCCCAAAATTAATTAAAGAAGAAAATTTGTTGCAACAAGAAATTACAGGTCGACCCTAAAGTCAAATAAAGGAGGCACTTGGAAAAGTATAAATACACATCAAGAACCTCTCATTTGGTCATTTTTCAAGCAAGTGTGTGTTTATGGTATGGAGCTAACATAACTGGGTCTACACTTATGATAGGAAGATTGGGGATTTCAACGAAGCAAATTTGGCTTAGGAGAAAGGAGGCCAAGGAGAGAAATAGGTGACTACTATTTTTTTGAGGTTATCTGCGGGTTGCAGTGGAGCAAGGTGCAAATTTATGAGGTTATCTGCAAGTCATAGTGGAGAAAAGTGTGGATGTATGTGGGTCACAATGGAGTAAAGAGTGGATTTCTAAGGTTATCCATCAGGTCATAGTGGAGCAAAGAGCAGATGTATGTGGGTCACAGTGGCACAAAGAGTGGATGTACGCGGGTCACAATGAAGCAAAGGGCGGATGTCCGCAGGTTGACAGTCAGTATGAGTGGAAGATCTGTGAAAAAGTTTTGAAGAAGGAGCCCTTGTCTTGATGCTAAGGTTGAGAAAGTTATGATGATTAGAGATCTGATGCATTAGGGTTTCCTCATGATTAAAGTTATATTTGTCTACATGTTTTGAAGTATGTCTTGGATATTTTGGTATATGCTTTGATGCATATCTTGGAGAGTCTTTGGCATATGGCTAGAGACATATGTTGGTGATTTGAGATCTGATGTATCAGGTTGTTACATAATGTAATGTATGCTTTCTATGTGTTTTGATGTGCATATCTTGGTGGTTATGGTATATACTTAAGGCATATCTTTTGGTACATGGTTGAGGCATGTCATGAATGATATGGCATATGTTTGAGGCACATCTTTTGGTACATGGTTGAGGCATATCATGAATGAAATGGAATATGTCTGAGGCACATCTTTTGGTACATGGTCGAGGTATATCATGAATGATATGGCATATGTTTGAGGCATATCTTTGGTATATGATTTATGGATATTATGGCACACATATCTTGGCATATGGTTTGAGGCATACATTGGTGATGTCGGGCATATGTTTTTGGTATCTTGGCATATGATTTATGTGAGTGGATCTAGTTTTGTTGATGATGATGTATCATTATTAGTGATAGGTTGATTATCAACGACAGGTTGATTATCCTTGACAGTGATAGGTTGAGTATCAGTGATAGTGACAGGTTCATTATTAGTGACAATGATAGGTTGATTATCAGTGATAGTGATGGGTTGATTATGAGTGACAGTTTCAGTGACAGATTAAGTCTCCACTTATATTTCAGGGAGGAAGGAATGGGCAAGGAAAGGGGGTTGTAGCCTCCTTTCGGTTGGAGCTGGAGAATATAGGGAGTTGGAGCTTCGTTCTTTTTGGAGCTTATAAATCAGGGGGTTGGAGCCTCCTTCCAGTTGGTGCTGGAGAATACAAGGAGTTAGATCTTCCTTCAGGTTGGAGCCTGTAACCTAGGGGGTTGAAGCCTCCTTCTAGTTGGAGTTGGAGAATTTAGGGAGTTGTAGCTTCCTTCAGGTTGGAGCTTGTAAACAGGGGGTTGATGCGTCCTTCTAGTTGGTGCTGAATAATTCTGGAAGTTGGTGTTTCCTATGAATGTAATCTTCTGATCTATAAGAAAGCATTTCATGGTTTTTTCCCATTTGAGTTTCCACGTAAAAATATCTTATACACTATGTAGGATTTGATGCATTGTTGAATGGTACTATTTATGGTTATATGTTCATGACATGTTAAATGAAATTATAAGTCAATGGAATTGTTGATAAGTTAATCTTTACATATTCTATGATTAAAAATGGTAAAAAACACTCAATAATAATTCAACCCCCCTCTTAGTATTGGAGAATATTCCAACACAACAGACCCAAGGGATCCACTACTAAACGGTGAAATCATGTTCATTGGAGTCATATGGGTAGTATTGGGTGTAGGAAGGGGGGATATCCCCATACGAGATGAATCTTTGAACATACTTGTACCGACACTTTTGTATCCCCTTGTTGGTGCACTTAGGATAATTTCCTTCCAAGCAATAAACACGAGGTTCAACATTAATTCAACAAAACCCTAAAGATACCGACGTTTTCGGCATCATCTGCAAGAAGTTGAAGTCTCACCCGAGGTACCTAAGGGGACTGCAGAAACCAGGCTTTCGTAGTCATGAAGGGAATGGAGACCATTCTAACATTCATTCTGACTTAACATTCATTCAACATGCAATATACCATGTGCGCAAATCATAACAATGTAATAACATCTGACAGATTCATCTAACTTAATCATTGAACATGTGTGTGGAACCATCATATACATATACATATTAACCCATAAACATCTATTACATGTGCGCAATAAAAATTCTAAACCAACATATCATGGTCGAAAACACATTCGAACACAAGAATTTAACGTGGTTCACCCCAACTGGGCTACGTCCAGAACCACGGGCTTCTTATATTATTCATTCATATTCAGTCCTTATAACATGTGTGCACTGTGCTCAGATAAGATACATCCGTTCTACCCAAAACTCCCTAGTCATTCCCGCATACAATGCACACTTATCTCATTCTATCTCACTATTATCATATCACTCTATTTCATCTCCCAAATTTCAACATCTAATCATCATATCTCTAACCGCCTTCTACCAAAAAACCCATTACATATTTATACATTGATACTAAGGCTTAGTCAATTACAAAATGGACCAAAAGGTCTAACTACTTCTAACTAATTTTCGTCTTCTGCATACGCTAACTCCTGAAAATGTGCTAACTGTCTTGCTTTCCTCTGTGCGCATTGCTCCTTAGATGACTTCTCACATGGTTTTCTCCTGCACGATTCCCAAAATGACCTTCTCCAACAGGACCCCCGTTAGAAATAATAGGTGTGCTCATTTTACCATAGACAATATCACAATATTGTCACCCAACCATAGGCACAAGGCCACCCCGAGCACCTTTAACCTTCGAAATAAATATTGTAGAAAACCATACTAGAACTAACAGATAAACCCTAGCTGCTAAATGAAATAACAACTCAAGACACGTAGAACACTCCTTCTCCAAGGATAATGCACAAGAGAGACTCTTCATATCCACATAAAAAGTACCACACACAACTGCAGCAGCTGCAACTGTACTACTCTCCCAAACTTGCGCCATACTTAGCAAGAATATCACCAAGAGTATCACCAAGAGAATCACCAAGAATATCACTTGATAGCGCTAGAGAGAGACCAAGACCAAGAGATGACCATACACCCTTATTCTTCCTTGCAGTTGCAGTTGCAACTGCAACTGCACCTCTCTACAAGACTTGCGCTCTGAATGGCTTTACAAATGAGATGAAATGTCCTTTATTTATATTAATATGTCTAGTGAATTTTCTCGCTGGGCCGACCTGACTTTCTGGTAATTATGTTTTCTGTTTATCTTTTTCCTGTGGAGACGACTTGTCTTTCTGGAATATAATATTCTAATATTATTTATTCTTCTACGCCGACTTGTCTTCTAGGGTTTTCACACATTTGTTAAGGGTTTCCCTTGCTTCCAGAATATTCCATTCTAGTCAAAGGTTACACGTGGAGGTTAATACCTCCTGCAACTACCATAACATCAACATTCCCTCCTAGCTAGGGAGGTATTAAAGGAAATAGTCTTGAGCACAAACATATCATTCAACTAGTAACATCGTTATAACCACACATGCTACCTCATGATCAAATCACAAGCACCATCATCACTATCCAAATAGATAGTCTCCATAGAAATCATAACAATGCCATCCAATAGGACACAACTATGTCTATTCAGAGCAGTATACAACTAATATCCAGTGGTACACAACCACTCCTAGTAGCACACAACTACTAACTAGTGACACATAGTCACTACCAGTGGATCACATCCACCACAGTAGCATACAAATATTGTCCAGAGACATACAACCTCTACAACAACCATATCATCTGATATCAACCTACATAACAATATCATGATACAAACTGAGTCATTTGGGCCATTCTTACACTCACATCTGTGAGACTTGGAAGAGCATCTGCCCTCGGAAAGTTAAACATCAACCATGGGCTATCTCAACTATTCTTCTCAAGCATAGAAGAATACTTGTCCTTGATTTCTAAACCTGGACCATTCTTTTGGCACTAATCACAGTGCAACCTAGAGAGAATGAGTCTTCCTTAGGGAATGACTATCCGGACCATTTCATATGGAAATGACTGTCCTGCACCAACCTCCTATAATAGACCATTCTTCGAAACTACTCACAACTATGAACTTTGAAAGAATGACTTCCCAGAGAGGCAGACCATTATGCTTGACCACTACTCAGAGTGATTTCCAAGAAGAATGAATGTCCTAGACCATTCCTCCACACAGGCCACAAGGGGAATCACTATCTATGGTACATCAACATTCTTTCAGACCATTTTCATTACGAAAATGACTATCCGATATGGACCATTTTCCGAACTATAAAATGAATTTCCATCACAAATCTTGGGCCACTTTCCGGACTGGAAGGTGAATGCCCAACCTAGACCATTTTCCAAACTGGAAAATGACTGTCCATAAATCAATAACATATCAGTGGGCTCTCCCAGCCTGGGATTAATCACTTCCTTTTTCACTAAGGAAGTCATCTCCAGGAGCCCTAGCTTGTCCCTTAAGTACGCAAACGTTTCATCTTGAATAGAGGCTTTACCAAAATATCTACTATTTGCTCATCAATGGAGATATATTGGAGAACCACTTCTCCCCTTTGGAATTTATCATGGAGAAAATAATACTTGATCTCAATGTGCTTTGACCTATCGTGGAACACCAGGTTCTCTAAGAGCTTCACACAACCCTGGTTATCACAAATTATATATCATGGTTGAATCCAACACCTGATCAAACAGTCTAGAAACCAGCTTACGAAGCCACATTGCTTCCGTACAACTATCACAAGCAACAATATACTCTATTTCTCTGGTGTTGAGTGCAACAAACTTTTGTTTCTTGCTAGCCCATGATATTGAGGCAAATATCAAACTTAAACATATCCAAGAAGCACTTCTTCTGTCATCTGGACTCCCTACCCAATCTGAGTCAGTAAATCCATGTAGTTGTACATCACTGTTTGAGGCATATCTCAAACTGTAAGTAATTGTCCCACAAAGATATCTCAGGATATGCTTTGCAACTATCCAATGCTCTTTGTCTAGGTCCCACCTGGAACTGTCTTGACATGTTCGCAAAAAAGAAAATGTCCGACCTAGTATTCATCGAATACTTCAAGGAGCCAATCAATTACTGGTACAGGGACAGGTCTACTGGATCAGAGTCTCTCAACTTCTTCAGCTCTGTCATCATGGGAGTTTTCCATGGATTTGCAATCCATCATCGCGGATTTCTGAAGAACCATTTCGGTACACTTCCTCTGTCATAGGAATTTTTTACCATGCTTTTGATGTACATGAGAGGCTCTGCACCAAGTTGCTTGATTCCATACAAGGTCTTCTTCCATCTGCATACATGGGTCTCTTTCTGGTATACCTCAAAACCTTTAGGTTTCTCTACATATGCTTCTTCCTCAATTACTCTATTGAGAAGAACAATCTTTTATATCTATCTGATGTAAACTCCAACTCATGGATACTGCAAGAGATATAATGGCTCAGGTAGAGGTATATTTGATTACTGGAACAAGATGTCATCATAGTCTTCTCCCTCCTTCTGGGAGAACCCTCTAGCTCTGAATCATCGCCTTGTATCTATCAATGCTTCCATTCATAAGTCTTTTTCACAATTTCTCATATACATTGTTCTTCATCACAACTTCCTTCCATTCCTTCTGCTTCACTACTTCTAGTGGGTTCAAACCATGCTGGTAGTCTTATGATTTTTGGTATAATAACTGGTTCAATTGGTTGTTCTGGCTTTTCTTTATTTCTTGGAATATTCAGATCTTTGTGGTTCTGCCATGTCTGATACAAAATTCTTACGTTCCTCTGCATTTGCAATCCTAGGAGCTACAAGATCTTTATCATGGAACTTATCACAGTCCCACCTGCTTCAACCCACAAATGCATTGGTAAGTCTTAATCATGGATCATGGCTTTTACTGCTTCCATAATTGAACAATTCTTACTTTCTTCCACACCATTCTCTTGAGGATTGTAGGAAGTGATGATCTCCCTCCTAATCCCATTCTCTTCGTTTAGTGGGAAGGTTGACATACATCTGGGTGAAGGATGTCCAAAACTCCTTTTCTTTCCATGCTTACTTTATAATTGATACTTGGTGAGACCATATGCTTCACCACTGATGAAATCATCTACTCCATGCTTGCAACGGTCATTGTAGCTCCCTCCTAGATCTATTACTTGTGACTTTCATGGAACAATAACAATAACAAAGGAAAATAGCAGACAACATTCTTCCATTGTTGTGATCAATCATTCTTCCATAGTAACCTATTTGGAACAAGCAAATACATCTCCATGGTATCCTCCATGAAATCTTGTAAGATAATCTGCCCAAGACGAGAACAATAAAAGTATTTCCAGTATAGTAACATTTTCATAAGAGCATATCTATGGTAACAATAATGAATAAAAATTTCATGATGAACATAGTATGACCAAGGTGACCTACCTAGGAGAAAAACAAGAAATATCTCTCTAGAGGAGATGTTAGTTTATTTTGCAAACAAGTACAATAAGAATTGATATCAATAGTATTCACATGCCATCAAATATTCATTACATATAGCAGTGATATAACCTTTCAAAGACTGCTTTCACAATTTGTAATATAACAACTATCAACCTTGATATGTGCAAATTGGAAACTTATCAATTTAATCAAACCTGGAACCTGAAGCCTCAGCTTATATGGAGGGTGTGCTTGTTCCTTTGATCACACTAAATCCAAGATCACCGATTGGATAAGGTCTCTTGTACATCCCTTGCAAACATACCCATTTTTTGCTAGATGATATAACTTGAAAAGCATATACAAGTGCATACCTTGAAATCTTTATAGCATCATCCAACTTGTCTTTCAATCTAAAGCTAGATACCATCTTGACAAGGAGAGGTTAGAAACTGAATCAGAAGGTTCAATGATTAGAACAAGCTAGAAACTCTGAAATTTCAACTTTGACCACAAAATCAACTTTGACCAAAAGTCAACCTTTGACTTTGACCAGTCAAACTTTGACTTTGACTTTGACCAAAAACTCAAACCTGACATTTTTTTATAGATGAGAGTACCAAGAGGTGCGTTAGGATAGGACACACTAGGATGCCAAAGAAATATGCCAAACACTTCATTATAGGTGCCCGGACAAATGGGTTAGGGTTTGTTTCCGCTGCAAAACCTGACTGCAACTGCAACGGATGTTATAACGATCTTGAAAATAAACTTCCCAATCTTCCTTCCAGTGGTTAGACTGTTTGAAGATAGTGTGGGCCCATAACCTGTTAGGTGTGCTCATTTTACCATAAACAATATCACAATATTGTCTCCTAACCATAGGCACAAGGCCACCCCCAAGCTTCTTTAACCTTTGAAAGAAATATTCCGGAAAGTCATACTAGAACCAATAGATAAACCCTATTTGCTAATTGCAACAACAACTGAAGACGAGTAGAGCACTCCTTCTCCAAGGATAATGCACAAGAGAGACTCTTCATATCCACAGAACAAGTACCATACACAACTGCAACAACTACAACTGCACTACTCTCTCAAAATTGCGCCATACTTAGCAAGAATATCACCAAGAGTATCACCAAGAGAATCACCAAGAATATCACTTGATAGCTCTAGAGAGAGACCAAGACAAAGAGATGACCATATGCCCTTATTTCTCCTTGTAGCTGCAGTTGCAACAACTGCACCTCTCCATAAGACTTGCACTATGACTGGGTGTACAAATGAGCTATAATGTCCTTTATTTATATTAATCTGTCTAGTGACTTTTCTGGCTGGGCTGACCTGACTTTATGGTAATTATATTTTTTGTTTATCTTTTTCCTGTGGAGCCGAATTGTCTTTCGGGAAGATAATATTCTAATATTATTTATTCTGCGAGGTCGACTTGTCTTCTAAGGCTTTCACACATCTATTTAAGGTTTCCCTTGCTTTCGAAATATTCCATTCTAGTCAAAGGTTACACGTGGGGGTTAATAGCTCCCGTAGCTACCGTAACATCAACACCCCCAACATTCACCTGTGGCTCATCCCAAACCACTTCAGGCTTTCTTCCAAGTCTCGATGAACTTCTGAAATGTTTCCTTTGAAGTTGTGATCTTTTCCCTTTCTTGTGTTTCTTGTTTCACAATTCCCTTGACAATTCCCTATGTAGCTACTAGTTCTACTGTCACCTTGTATGCTTCCTCCTGCAACATTTCAATATTCTCCGTGTGAGCATGTTTCTCTGCCCTCATTTGGTTCATCTCTGAGTATAAGTTTCTATTTTCTTCTATTTTTTCCATCTTGTTTGTTGGTGGTAAGGTGCTCATCACTTCCGTAAACTTCCGCATTTTGTCCCGCGTAGCCTGTAGCTTTTGCCCAATTTCTTGCAACTCCACGTCTTCTATCAATTGAGCCCATACTTCTATGATTTCTTCGTATAGCTTGGCACACTTTGCTTCCAGACTTCTTATGTTCTCCATTGTTGTTGTCACCATTTTCTCCCTTTTCTCTCTTTCCTTTGGTGGAGTTGTTAAATTTAGAGTTGCTATTAAGTTCTTTTCAATTTACTAGACAATAATGGGATAAGCAAGATCAATGATAGAAACAAAATCACAAGGTACACAACATTTATCCTTGGAAACCCTCATGGGGGAGAAAACCGATAAAAAATTTCCTTAATATAGATTGCCAGTACAATGCCAAGATAATAAACCAAACACTAGAGAATATCCAAGAGTGAGCAATCCGCCTCTCTCTCCTTCTTTTGGCAACTGCAACTTCCTTCAAACTTGTGCACTAGATGAGTGACTTAAGTGAGTGAGTGAATGAGGCGCTAGCCTCTCTTATTTATACTAGTTGAGGAGCGCTAAGGTTGTGTCCTTTCATCAAGCAGGGTCGACTTCTTCACCTAGTGGATAAAACCACTTTAATTATCCCTGGGGGCTGACTTCTTCACTTAGTGGCTAAAACCACTTTAATTATCCCTGGGGTTGACTTCTCAATTACCATAATTTAATTAGGGTTTGACCAATCCACAAAAGGGGATTTGATCATACATAAGTCCCGACATGATCAATCCACAAAAGGGGATTGATCTATAAGATAATAACTCAATAATAAGTAGAATATTCTTCGCAGTTACAATATTTCAAGACTCCCCCTTAACAAGAAGGGTATTCTACAACATCATCAGGAGAACGAGAGAGGGAAGTAACATCAACAACATATAGAACACTGACTGACATATCTATAAATGATCGTAAGTTTTTCTCATCATCAATAACATCATCATTCACAACATGGAGCTGGAGTATCATGATCATCATCATTCACAACATGGAGCTGGAATATAAAACATTAACATTAGTAAGCCTAAAATCTATAACAACAACATCAACAACATCATCATCAACAACACAAGGCTGGAGCAACAACATCATCACAACACGAGGTTGGAGAAACAAAATCATCAACAACACGAGACTGGAACAACAACATCATCAACAACACGAGAATGGAACAATGACATCATAAAAATGAGGTTGAGATAACATCATCATCATCATATAGCAACAAAATGAGGAAGGTGTAACAAATTTTTTTTTGGTACTTTGACAGTTCCTAGGGATCTTCCTAGGAATCATAAGATTCCCTAGGATATAAAATCCTAACGGAGCTACCACGTGGTACTATGACAGACCATCCTTACCGGACCTTCAGGATCTGCCTAGGAATCATAAGATTCCCTAGGATTATAAAAATCCTAACGGAGCTACGACTACTAACCACAAATGGCATATACATGCACAGGTACTCTGATAGACTGTCCTTATCGGACCTTCGGGATCTGTCCAGGGATGATTAGTCCCCTAGGATATAAAATCCTAACGGAGCTACCTATTGTTGGTCAGGATGCCATAGTATCATTAGCATCACTCCCCCTTTCGAGGGAGGTCCTTTCAGACTATACTAAGCTTGTCTCGAAATTTTTCAAAATTTACACGAGACATAGGCTTAGTCAACACATCTGCAACTTGCTCATTTGTGCTAACACATTAGAGATTTACAACTACCCTCAACACCATATTACGAATGTAGTGATACAAAATTTCTATGTGCTTCGACTTGTCATGGAGCACAAAGTTCTCCGTCATCTGTGTGAAACTATGGTTATCACATAGAATCATGGTTGCTTTCATCTCCAGATCAAATAGAACTGTCAACAACTTTCGAAGCCATATGGCTTCACAACTGGCGGAAAATGCTGTAATGTATTCCACTTCTGCCGTGCTGAGAGAAATACTGGATTGCTTCCAACTCTTCCATGAAGTCATGGCTGAACCCAGACTGAAACAACATCTTGAAGTTCTCTTTCTGTCAGAAACACTTCCAGCCCAATATAAATCAGTATAACCAACCAGTCTGAAGTCATGATCTCCATTATAACAGAGACCAAAGTCCAATGTACCCTTAAGGTATCTCATCACATGTTTTGCAACAACAAGGTGAACACATATGGGATCTACTAGATACTGACTAGAGGTGTTCACAAAAAAACATATATTTGGCCTGGTATTCGTCAGATACATCAACGATCCAATGATGTTTTTGTACAATGTATCATCAACCAATTCTGACGAAGTATCAACTAGGAGCTTCAACTTTGTTTCCATTGGTGTGTTCATGGATTTACATTCCAACATATCATATATCTTCCGTATTTCAACTGCATACTTCC
This sequence comes from Picea mariana, assembly GCA_032191745.1. Classification (NCBI taxonomy): domain Eukaryota; kingdom Viridiplantae; phylum Streptophyta; class Pinopsida; order Pinales; family Pinaceae; genus Picea; species Picea mariana. The sequence continues at coordinate 24,335 of JASDQU010689667.1, forward strand.
CTTGTTTAAGTAAGATATTCTCTGGGCTCTGCAAAACCCCAAGACCTAAGAAATAATGCATCAGGCCTAGGTCTCTCATCTCAAATTCTGCAACGAGCTTCTTCTTACAATCAATGATGATATTTTCTTCTCCAGTTAAGAATAAGTCATCCACATACAACAACAATATAACTGGCTCGTCATTCATAACCTTGAAGTAAAGGTTAGAATCAACTTTACTTTTGGTAAAGCCCAAGCTCGTCAGGAAACTGTCAATTCTGCCATACCAATCTCTAAAAGCTTGCTTCAACTCGTACATAGTCTTCGTCAACATGCAGACATGAGTCTTTCTATCTTCAACTTCAAACCCTTGAGGTTGTTCTATATACACTTCTTCTTCAATAACACCATTCACCATTTAAGAAGGTTGTTTTCACATCCATCTGGTGTAACTTCCACTTCATCTTGGCTGCAAGAGCTATGATGGTTTTGATAGAAGTGTATATGGCTACAGGAGCAAACGTATCTTCATAACCAATGCCTTCCTTTTGAGAAAATCCACGAGCTACAAGTATTGCTTTATGTTTCTCAATACTTTCATCGACAACATGTTTTATCTTGTATAACCATTTGGAAGATATCACATCTTTGTCCTTCAGTCTCAGAACTATTTCCCATACATCATTCTTTATAAAGGTTTGGTATTCTTCTGTCATGGCATCTCCCATTCTTTCTTCTGAATGGATTCTTCAAAGCAAGTAGGCTCCTTTTCTATGAGATCTCACATTAAATCCATATAACTGGAGAATGGATTAGGTTTCTTGACTTGTCTCATGGTTCCTTCTAGGGCACCATACTTCTTTCCATCTTGAATGAGTTCCCTTGCACAAGCTAGCTTTCTCTTGTGAGAGATCGTCATCTAGGGAGGTTCTTGAGATTCTATCATATCATGATCTTTTGGAATCTCATCATCAGGGGTATTTGTAACTTCCCTCACTGGTTCTGCGACTTTGGAAGCTACATGATTTTCTTCATATACTTTTTCAAGATGGAATCTCCTTGATTTCTTGAGTGCTTCATCTTCATCAAAGGTTACATCTATGTTGATCTCAATATGATGGAAACCTAGTATATAAATTTTGAAGGCCTTAGAGACCTCACAGTATCCAACAAATATTCTCTTCTTTCCTAAAGGGTCCAACTTGGTTCTCTTCTCTTTCGGAATGTGTACAAACACTAGACAACCAAATATCTTGAGATGGATTACTTCTGGCTTCTTTCCGGAGAACATTTCTTCGGGGGTTTTGAATCCAAGTGCACTATGGGATGATCTGTTTTGGACATACATTGTTGTTCTTGCTGCTTCAACCCATAAGTGCATTGGAAGATATTGAACATGGATCACAGTCTTCACTCCTTCCATTATAGTTCTATTCTTTCTTTTTGCTACACCATTTTGTTGAGGATTGTAGGGAGTGGTGAGATCCCTCTTAATCCCGATATCTCTGCAAAAGCTTACAAATTATTTGAGGTGTATTCTCCTCCATTATCTAACTTGAGTATATTGATTTTTCTTTCAGAGAGATTCTCTATCAAGGCTTTGAATTCCTTGAATTTTTCAAAAACTTCATCTTTTGATTTCAAGAAGTAAACCCAAGTCTTGAGAGAATAATCATCAATAAATGACACATAGTATACATACCCACTAAGAGAAGTTGATGGCATTAGGCCACATACATCTGAGTGGATGAGCTCCAAGATTCCTTATATTTTACTGTTGCTCTTCGGGAAATGATTCTTTATGTTATTTCCTTATGCACATCCCTTTCACACACCTTCATGATCAACCTTGAATTCTGGTAGACCTGTCACTACCTTGCTTACACATGGTAAGGATTTGTAGTTGATGTGAGCTAGTCTTCTATGCCAAAGTTCACATGGAATGTTAGTGGAGTGAGTCAAGGATGCATCTGAGTGACCTTTTAATTTATATAGGCCACCTTCTTCTATCCAATAACAATTTCATGTTCCATGGTTTTTCCTTTAGGCCACATAAGGACTTCACCATCTATGAATGAAACCCTGAATCCTTTTTTATTTAAAGCTGAGATAGAAAGCAAATTCTTCGTCAAACCTGGTACATATAGTACATCCTTCATCTTCATTGGGGTCCTTGAATCAAGTTTGTAAGTGGATTCTCCTACTCCTTTGATAGGGTACTGGTAATCATCTCCGATTGTAACTTTCTAGGGAATTTTTTTTTCTGTAAGGCTAGAGAGGATATCTCTTTGACCTGTCATGTGCTTCGAAGCAACACTATCTGTGAGCCAAGTGTCCTCTCCAGGTGACACAGATCTCGAGAGGGTAGAGAATAAAACATAGTCTTCAATATTTTCTTTAATCATCTTTGTGGGTGGTTCATCATCTTCAACTGCATGGGCATGGTGTCTTTTGTTATTTCTCTTGTTGTATTCTTCTCTTCTAGTTGGGAAATTCTTAGCAATATGTCCCATCTTGTCGCAATGGTAGCATTGATAAGAGGAGAAATCCTTTTCTCTTCTTTGACCTTTCTGAAACTTCTGGAATCTCCTTGGAGGGTGAGATTCTTTATGGAAATGGGCGAATCTCTTTGGGGAGTGAGATTTCTTATGTAGCTGAGTCTCCTTCTGGAAGGACCTTTTCTTTCCTTCTTTAGCATGAGAAACTAGGGCTTGATATTTATCTCTTAATAGTATTGCTTCTCAGTTAACTACTCTTTCTTATTCTTGAACACATTCTTCCCAAAGACTGTCAAATTGGAGTTTCTCCTTTCTTGCACAGATAGTTTGGATGAAGGCATCCCAAGGTCTTGTGAGACCATTAAGAGCTGTCATTATGAATTCATCTTCATATAGGTTGTCTCCAATTGCTTCTAGTTTTTCCTTGAATTGAGAAACCCTAGAGAAATAGTCATGAACGATTTTTCCTTTTTGCATCTTTGTATTCCTGAATTGGGTTCTTAGAATCATCTTCCGGTTGATATTCCTTCCTTCATACATTCTGGTTAGGGAATCAAACATTTCTTTTGGATTATTCTTGGAAGACACTTGAGGGATCAAGTGGTCTTTAATAGAGTCTGTAATGATTCTTTTGGCCCTAACCATATTCTTTTGGTACTTTGCTTTAGCTGCAACATCTATGGGTTTTGGTATAGTTTCCTTGATGAATATTGCAATGTCAGTCTCTTCAAGAATGAGTGAAATCTTATACTTCCAGGAATGAAAGTTTTCCACACCTTTTAACTTGTCAACAAGCTTGTTTCTTGCAGACATCTTGACCTAGAGCTGGGAAAATGACCAAAAATTGGAAATGCTTAAAAATTAAACATGAACTTACTAGGAGGTTCACTTGGCTGAGGCGAGTAGGTTGGTGCAGTCTATTTTTAGAAAATCCAAATTTTTCCCTTTGAAACCGAGCCTGTGCAAATCTAGACTAGTATTGGTTCTGGTTTCCTAGTTTTCTCATCCCAGTGAAAACTAGGGTTTCACTTTTCGGAGGCTCTGGCCACTGAAAAGGTGCGCTCAAGCTTCCAATGCATTCGCTAGGCTAGGGTGCACTTCCCTAAATAGTTTTTAGGTTGAAATTCTCTTCCAATAAAAGCCTTAATTTTCTTGTATGACAACAATGATGTTTTTGGTTATGCAATGAAAGGTTCTCTATTTAGTCAAGCTTTGATACCATGTTAAATTTAGATTTGCTATTAAGTTCTTTTCAATTTACTAGAAAATAATAGCACAAGAAGGATCATTGAAAAAAACACAATCACAAGGTACACAACATTTATCCTTGGAAACCCTCATGGGGGAGAAAACCCAACAAAACTTCCTTAATATACATTGGGAATACAATACCAAGATAATAAACCAAACACTAGAGAATATTCAAGACTGAGCAATGCGCCTCTCTCTCTTCTTTCAGCAACTGCAAATTCCTTCAAACTTGCGCACTAGATGAGTGACTTAGGTGAGTGAGTGAATGAGGCACTAGTATTTCTTATTTATACTAGTCGAGGAGTGCTAGGGTTGTGTCCTTTCATCAAGCAGGGCCGAGTTCTTCACGTAGTGGCTATGATCCAAAAAGGATCCAGAGAAGACTAAGGACAACTCAGAATTCGCAGAAGCAACTCAGGAAGCTCAGAATGGCCTCAACAAACGGAGTTACAGATCAAATGATATTCATGGTCAAAGTTTTGGTCAACCTAGCCTAGTTAGCAGGGACGAGTCAACATCCCTACTACTGATGTTAGCATCAATACGATTGACGTCAAAATTTGTACAATGTACGTGTCACACGCAGAGGGTGACATGTGTCATGCTGACATCAGCATGGTGATGTGGCATCACTAGAGGCTACCACGTGTAACTCATTTTCGACATTTTTTGGTCAATCTGTGGACCAATGGTAAAGTGCCACATGGCAGTCCGTACAACCACGTAGCAGATCGTATGAGACATGGTAGGATGACATGGAAGATGACGTGTCAGGGTGACTATGAAAGTGGATGACATGGGCCAATAAATGGTCACCACGTGGCCCAGTCATGCGCTGCCACATGGCAACGAGAAAATTCTCAATGAGGTCCAACAACCGAAAATCCCCCCAAAATATATATATATGAAGTCCGCCAAATCTGGCGAAGGTTCCACCATATTTGGTGGAATATCCCGTTGAGCAATCAATGAACCACCATATTTAAATTTTCATCCCGCCAAAATGTTAACCGGTTTGCCAAAGATAGTCGTACCACCAAACTAGTGGCATATCCCTTGTTATAACACCAATTCGCCAGTGTTAACGCGCCATATTTGGTAACAGTTACAACAGAGGATCCCAAAAGGGGAGGCCCGCAGGTTTGACCCCAAGATCGCCCCCAACAACCCAGCCTTAAAGCACCTCCGCCATCTGTTGGGCCAAATGGCCCCATTGTTTATATCGCCCGTAGTTATTATTTAAATTTTGAAATTCGCCAGTGCACGGGGGGGAAGGAGCAGGAGGGCATGCAAGATGAGATTTCTCAAGGGCTTGGGAGTGCCAGAGTCGGATTTAGGCGTGAAGACAATCATTTTTGGGTAATTTGACGCCACAAATTCAATGGTGTTGTCCATTTTCTAATATGAGCAAATATTCTATAGCTTAATTCCAGAACGATGTATACTTATGTATTTTGCCAAATGCTTTTGTTGAGTTAATAAAAAGGCCTACCCATTTGAGAGTAGGACCCGGAGACATAGTCCACTAGGGACGAACTCCGTTATCAATTTTTTGTGTTCAGATTTTGATACTTATGTCTCTTCATTATTGAGCTTTTCCTTCTTTATGGTGCACTTTAATTTATGCTCATTTAATACAATTATTTATAAGTCACTTCAATGAAAAATTCCTGGATCATGTTGGTATTAAAGAAGTCATATTTGACGTGAATTGTTGAGTGTGAATGCTTACTAGGGCCAAGCATAAGCAGGGTGAAACAAATATTAAGACTTTCAATCCCAAAGTTGGTTGTGCATCCCGAAGGAAGAAAATGGAAGAAGAGGACAAGCATGATGAACAGAAGAAAAAACTTCAATATGGTCTTTTATCGCATGTCATAAATGGCTGAACGAATGTATGGAGACTACGAGAAGAGGATGAATAAGAAAGGGAAGAAAAATGAAGCACAAGATGATGATGATGCTTCGGTAAATCAAGGGGCTGGAGGAGACCCTCCCGAGCCTCCATATTCAACATCAAGTTCTAGTTCTTCTTCCTCTGAGCATTCTCTTCATTCTCATCATTCTAGCCATAAATCTTCTTTTAATAAACCATTATTAAAGCTTGATGTAAAATTTTCTTTAAATATGTTTAATGGAGATGCTAATCCTGAAAATCTAGATAATTGGATCCGATAGGTTGAAGTATATTTCCATGTTCAACAAATTGAAGAAGTGGAAGTTAAAGTGAAACTGACTTCTCTTCAGTTGGAAGGCACCGCTCTCGTATGGTGGGAGATAAAACTTTAGGACAAAATTAAGTGTGGTAATCTTCTTTCCTCATGGTTGGAATTTAAATCAGTGATAAGGAAGCAATTTTATCCATTGGGTTATTTACATAAATCAATGATGGAATGACAAACTTTAAGACAAAGTAAAGGTCAAACTATACAAAGTTTCACAGAAGAATTTAGGAAGAAAGATCTTGCATTAAACATTCATTTGGATTATTATGAAACTTTAATGAAGTATATTGACTCACTTCACAGTTATATTCATCATACTTTGCTATTGTTTAACCCCACCAGTCTTGACGAAGTTTGTGTGCAAGCCACTCACCTTGAGAACATGGAAAGCATGTTCAAGAAGATCCCACAAATAAACCTTCCAATCTCCCACATAAGCCATTTAAGAAGTTTAAAATGAAGGACAAGAAGACCGCCACGATAAAAAGAGAAGAAGGAAAGCCATCTTGCACTCATTGCAAGAAAATTGGTCATGATGATGAACACTGTTGGAAACTACATCTAGAGAAAAGACCAAAACAATTCAGTGGAAAGGGGAAGAAAAAAAATGTTGCTACAGTGAAACAAGATCTTGGTTCCGATTTAGGAGACAAAGAAAATATCACAACGGTTGGAGTACAAGGTAAAGATTCCCTTCATGCTAGTTAAAATTCCAATAATGAATCTCATGATGATGAACGAAGGAGGAATGAATTATTTCATATAAGATTTGTATCTTAACACACTAAGATAGATACATTATTTGATCCAGGTTCCCAAGTAAACTTGATATCTGAAGCACTTGTCAAAAAGATGGGTCTTGAAACAAAACCACATCCAGAGCCTTATCCTCTTGGTTGGGTATGTGATAAAGAAAAACTTAATGTCACCAAACAATGTAGGGTCAGATTTGCTATTGCTTCAAAGTTGATTGATGAAGTGGATTTGGATGTTGTATCACTTGATATATGTGGCATAGTGTTGGGGAATCCTTATCTTTATGATATAAAAACAATCTTCTTTCGTCATGAGAATAAATACCACCTTACTAAGGGGGGAGTGTAATATATTGTTAGAGATCACAACATGAGGGTAAACACAAAACTTGTTAGTGCAGGACAAATAAAGAGACTCATAAACACTAATAAGAGATATGTACTCATGTTCATAAGGGAGAAATATGTCAGAACATTCGACGCTTTCCAAGGATGTGATCCCTCTCATAAGAAACAATTAATTGATATTGTTTCTAGTATGATGATATTTTCCAGGAACTAGATGGATTACCTCCTAAGAGGGAAATCCAACATGAAATACATCTTCAACATTATTCTCCTCTTCCTAATGTGGGCATGTACAGGATGTCAGTTGTAGAGATGATAGAGATCAAGAAGTAGGTACACGACTTATTAGATCAAAGGGTCATCAGGACCAACTCATATCCTTGTGGTTATCCAATCATTATGGTGCCAAAGAAATATGGCACATGGTGAATGTGTGTCGATTACCGAGCCTTAAATAAAATCACGGTGAAAAATTGATACCCTCTTCATCGTATAGATGATTTACTTGATCAATTAAAGAATGTTGTTTACTTCACTAAGTTGGATTTGTGCAGTGGATACCATCAGATTAGGGTTGAAAAACATTATGGAAGACTTCCTTTAAAACCAAACAAGGATTGTTTGTGGTTAGTTATGTTGTTTGGGATTTGTAATGCTCCGACAACCTTCATGCGTGTGATGAATGATGTATTCAGGCCTTTCTAGATGATTTTGTGATTGTATATTTAGACAACATTCTTATATTTAGGGGGACTTGGGACAAACATGTGAGGCATGTAAAGAAAGTATTGGATACTTTGCAAAGGGAAAAGTTGTATGTAAAATTGTCCAAATGTGAATTTGGTAAGACTGCACTTGTGTACTTAGGTCATATTGCAGGGGGAGGACAATTAAAAATTGATCCTTCCAAGATTGATGTAATTGTAAATTGGCCCGAGACCAAAAGTGTAACCGAGATACAAATCTTCTTAGGTTCAGTCCAGTATTGGAGGAGGTTCATTTCAAACTTCTCCTTTATAGAAGCTCCTTTGCATGCCTTAACAAGTGTGAAGAACGCTTTTCAGTGGGGAGGAAAGGAACAAAAATCTTTCGACACTTTGAAGGAGAAGATTAGTATAGCACCAGTATTATCACTACCGAATATTCAATGTCCCTTCGAGATCGAGATAGATGCCAGTGGATACGCCATGGGTGTAGTATTGATGCAATATCGTAATCCTATCTGTTGCCACTCTGAAACTTTTAACCAAGCTGTTGTTAACTATCCTACATATGATATAGAGTTGTATGCATTATTTCAAAGCATGAAGAAATGGAAGCACTACTTGTTAGGGAAGGAAACAATCATACATAAATATCATCAACCCTTACAATATCTCAAAGCACAAACAAAATTGCAACAATCTCGACATTATATATGGATGGGTTTCCTGCAACAATTTCATTTGGTAATCAAGTACAAAAAGGGTACAAGTAACAAGATAGTTGATATGCTTTCTAGACCTCCTATTGCTGCTTCTATTATTTTGAAGAATGCTTTTTTATCTCATGATATCTATGTGGAACAATATGCCATTGATGAAGGTTTTAAATAAGTATATGAGAAGCTAACCCATGGTGCACACGTAGAGAACTATTGTCTGCAGGGAAAACTACTTTACCATCTTGGAAAGCTATGTATTCCTACAAGTGAACGAGTCCATGTAATGCGAGAAGCTCACACTTCTCTTGTGTCTGGGAATTTTGGGGTAGGAAAAACTATGGCTCATTTGTAGAGGTTTTGTTACTGGCCTCAGATGAAATCAATTGTAACTAAATATGTAAAGGGGTGTGTGATGTGTTCTACTTGTAATCCCACTAATATAAAAATGGCGCTATACTCACCATTTCCCGTTCCATCCCATCCATGGGAAAGTATCTCCATGGATTTTGTAGGGGGTTTACCAATGTCAAAAAGGGGTCATTACTATTTGTATGTTGTAGTGGATATGTTAAGCAAGATGTGTATCTTAATGCCATGTAAAAAGCAGATTGTTGTTGGGAAGACTACTAATATCTTCTTTCAGTATGTTTGGGTTCAATTTGGGTTACCCACATCTATTATCTTGGATCGAGATACTCAATTCCTTGGGGATTTTTGGACAAGTTTTTGGAGAATGATGGACACCAAGTTGAAGAGAAGCACTTCTTTCCATTCACAGATTGACAAATAGACAAAGGTTGTTAACCTAACAATGGTACTTTTGCTTCGAGGCTACTACAACAAGCATCCCAAATTATTGGATGAACATATACTCTATGTATAACATGCGTACAACCGAGCCTTACATTCCTCCACTTAGTGTTCTCCTTTTGAGACATGTTTTGGGTACCTACCTAAAGTTCACTCAGTGTTCTCCTTTTGAGACATGTTTTGGGTACCTACCTAAAGTTCCATTGGACTTGATGTATGGGAGAGATGTCGATTCAAATGAAGAAAGAAATGAATATAGAGCACTCAAGTTCATCTAGAAGATCCAACAGGTACACCAAGCAGTCAAGGAAAAATTGGAGAAAAGTCAAGAACAGTATAAATATCGGCATGAAAAACATATTGTTGATCATTAAGTCCAGGTTGGATACCAGGTATGTCTTCACATCAGCAAGGAAATGTTGAAGGATGAATGCAAGAAACTCAAGCCCATTCGTTATGGACCCTTCACTATTTTGGAGAAAAGTGGTACCAATGATTTTCGTCTAGATCTTCCACCTTATATGCAGATCTACTCAATTGTAAATGTAGAGAACTTGAAATTTTTTGAGCCTCCCATGATCATGGATTGGGATGAGGAAGTTTCAATACCTTCAGTTGATGAGTTTTCTCTTGAGTATTTAGATGAGTTAAAGGAAGATATCATCCTGGATAGAAGGACGAGGACTTCACGCAGGGGTGATGTTGATAATATTCGAGTAGGTCTAAAGAGAACACATCTAAGCAAGGAAAAGTGGATTGAAAAGGACAAGGTGTTGTTGGGAAAAATACCCTACGGACTAGCAAACTAGGGTCAGACTTGCATGCAGATTTTGACCGTAAAGAAATTACTTTTTAACCTACAACCCCAAAACTTAAACCTCTCTTTCAAAATACATGCATGGAGAATGACTACTAACCTTTTTACTGATGTTTGACGTAGATCCTCCATTACGCTTTGCCCGCTTGCTTGCGCTGCTCCTTCCAAAACCAATCCTGCAATCAAGACAAACCACTACGCATGCATGCTACTTTTCTACTTGAGGGTTAGAAATTAAGCATAAATTAAACAAATCATAGATAACTCATGCATTGGGACGGGAAAATTATTCTTTTATTATCTTCAAAATGAATCAACTTACAATCAAAGTCGAGACCGACCACCTCTCCTTGATCTTGATCCTGGGCTCCTCCTCTTCTTTTGTCCTCCAACTGCTTTGCGTTAATTCTCCTTAGGCTTGAGGAAAGGCTAAAGGGTTGGGACAAATGGATTCGACAAATGGGAAGAGTTTATTCGCTGTAATTTTCTTTCTCCAAATGGTACCCCTACCCCTTGTTTTATAGGCTAGAAGGAGCTACGGTTTTGGACGAACTCTCGGCCATGCATGGTCGGGAGTTTCAGTTAACTGACCCATAGCTTTTTGTCCCATCGGAAACTTTCCTATTTTTGTGTTTTGTTAGGTAAATGTGGGCTATAGTAGGCCTACCAGCGTTCACACGTGTGCAGTAGTGGGTTAGGGAGTGTGTACCTTGACCCAAGAGGATTTTCAAAGAGGTATTTCAGCAGATGTTTTGGCAATTAAGGGATATGAGTTGGCCTGATGCCAGGTAAGCATGTGTGGTGCAATTTAGGGTTATAACAGATGCCCCCTAATGTGTGAGGTCAGAAGAGCATCTGATGGCTGAAATACATTACCAATCGTTTACCAATCTATACCGATATGCTGAATGAGTGAGCCCAAGAATCAAGAATCAGGAGGTGCCGTCTGCAAAATAACAAATGTCTCATCGAGGCGAGCATACCCATGCTCGGGATAAAATAGAACCATGGCTACCAATTAAATACACTGTAGATCCATGTCAAATAACTATAAAGAGTAGCCGCGAACAATACATAGCGGAGCTACATCTCGAAATCAGAAAGATATACATATAGAGTATCCATCTCCTAGAAGTTGATTCGGCCTGATGGTTGTACTTCAGAGCTCGAGCAACAACTTCAAAATCTGCTAAAACTCGGGTAGGAGTGTAATATGAGTGTACGACTGCACTACCCATAGGTCTTCGACGACTCGTCGGTTATGGACTTGATAATCTTGATGATCGGACTGAAGGCTTCAGTGATTTTGAACAAAGACTTGATTGGACGTTCAGGATGGCCGGGTATGCAGACAAGAGACATATTGTAGAGGGGTCGATTCAGGCTCAGTGACAAACTTCCCTTGGATAATAGCACGACACGTGATAAGACTCAGGCAACATATCTGTTAATCATAAGTCTACGAAGCAGGAGGCAACGCAAACTCTCCCTATGTTTGGAAGAGTAACCAAACGGTGGAGGACAGAACTCTATATAGTGAGAAAAAGCTTCCTAAGGTTGTACTACATCCCATAGTTTGATGATCAAACGGACAGATGTGCTTCATCCAAGGGTGAATCATTATGCTGCCAATAAAGAAAATACTTTTCCCATCCTCTTTTTGGGGTATATTTGATTTTTTTTGTTCTTTTTGATAATTTTTGAAAAAGAATAAAGGAATATTACGTTACAATGGAGGAACGAGTACTGCAAACATACAAGCTCAAGGCACAAGGACAAGACTGATGTTCTAGGGAAATGATACTTGGGAAAAATCCTCCAGCGGCCAAAGGTGTTAAGATGCAGAAGCAAACTGTTACAAGGCTGATGGGTAAGATATGGAAATGCGGTTGATAGAACACACAATGGTAACGTCCTTCGATGTAAGTTTAACGAGCCCAGAGAAGGGGATCTTGGTGGTTTTTCATATTTAGAGAGTCTGAAAAAGCATAAAAGGAAACTCCATTGGGGTACCTTTTTCGACAGTAGTCTAGTTGGTTCGAAAAAGGGATAAACCAGCACCGATTAGACGTCAATTCAAAACCATTTTAACGAGTGTGAAAAGGACAAGATCACTCGGCTATTTTTTCACTTTTAAGGAGTCTGAAAAAAGCTTAACTTTGGACTCCGTCAGGAATTTTCTTTTG
>JASDQU010689667.1:47834-76735 GCA_032191745.1 Picea mariana
AATTCTGACAGGGAAGAGGAGGACTGCCTCTCAAGCTCTCTGAACACCTACACGCTACTGAAACCTCTACAGCTAGCGTTCACACGCGGACTGTAAGAGATTAGGGCGCGGGTACATGAGTGCAGTACTTATGCAGGCTGCATGTACCTCTGTGTGTCCCGAAAATTGCCGTCAAGCAACAGTCAGGGAAAACTGGTATAAAGAACCAGGCTCCCTGCTAGCTCAGGCCTTACAGAAAAAGACAGGCAAAGAAACAAAAAATCTAATCTCTTAAACTACCCAAAAACTCAACTAAATCTGAAAACCCTAAAGAGTATCTTCCCCAGTGGAGTCGCCAACTCTGTTGTTGGGAAAAATACCCTATGGACTAGCAAACTAGGGTCAGACTTGCATGCAGATTTTGACCGTAAAGAAATTACTTTTTAACCTACAACCCCAAAACTTAAACCCCTCTTTCACAATACATGCATGGAGAATGACTACTAACCTTTTTACTGATGTTTGACGTAGATCCTCCATTGTGCTTTGCCCACTTGCTTGCGCTGCTCCTTCCAAAAACAATACTGCAATCAAGACAAACCACTACGCATGCATGCTACTTTTCTACTTGAGGGTTAGAACTTAAGCATAAATTAATTAAATCATAGATAACTCATGCATTGGGACGGGGAAAGTATTCTTTTATTATCTTCAAAATGAATCAACTTACAATCAAAGTCGAGACTGACCACCACTCCTTGATCCTGATCCTGGGCTCCTCCTCTTCTTTTGTCCTCCAACTGCTTTGCGTTAATTCTCCTTAGGATTGAGGAAAGGTTAAAGGGTTGGGACAAATGGATTCGGCAAATGGGCAGAGTTTCTTCGCTATAATTTTCTTTCTCCAAATGGTACCCCTACCCCTTCTTTTATAGGCTAGAAGGAGATAGGGTTTTGGATGAACTCTCGGCCATGCATGGCCGGGAGTTTCAGTTAACTGACCCATAGCTTTTTGTCCCGTCGACAACTTTCCTATTTTTGTATTTTGTTAGGTAAACACAGGCTGTAATAGGCCTGCCAGTGTTCACACGCATGCAGTAGTGGGTTAGTGAGCGTGTACCTTGACCCAAGAGGATTTTCAAAGAGGTTTTTCAGCAGATGTTTTGGCAATGAAGGGATATGAGTTGGCTTGATGCCAGGTAAGCATGTGTGGTGAAATTTAGGGTTATAACACAAGGTGAGGGAACTCTTCCCTCACTTATCTGTTGATTTATGAAATATTTTGGTGGTCCAAAAATATCTTAGTGGGAAGGCGTGATCCAAAAAGGATCCATAGAAGACTAAGGACAAATCAAAATTCACAGAAGCAACTGAGGAAGCTTAGAATGGCCTCAATAGAGAGGGAAAGGGAAAAAAATCAAAGTCCTCACAACTTATTGAAATTGGAATCATCACGAAGAGCGCGTCGCAATATTTCCAATGACATAAACGGCTTGTCAAACATAATTACAGATCAAAAGATATTTATGGTCAAAATTTTGGTGAACCTAGCTCAATCAATAAGGATGAATTAGCATTTGTACTGTTGATGCCAACATCAATACAAATGAAGTAAGCATCCAGATAGTGTACGTGGAACACAGAGAGGGTGACACATGTCATGCTGATGTCAGCATGGTGACATGGTAGCACCAGAGGTTGCCACGTGTCACTCATTTTTGGCATTTTCTGATCAATCCATGGACCAATGGTAAAGCACCACATGGCAGACCATACGAGATGTGGTAGGCTGACGTGTTAGGGTGACTGTGCAAGTGGATGATGTAGGCCAATAAATGGTCGCCATGTGGCCCATTCATGGGTTGCTACATGGCAACGGGCAAATGCTCAATGAGGTCCAGCAACCGAAAATCCAAAAAAAAGAAAAAAGGAAAAAAATAAAGTATATATATATATATATATATATATATATATATATATATATATATATATATATATGAATTCTGCCAAATCTGGCAGCGGTTCCACCATATTTGGTGGAATATCCCGCCGAGAAATCAACAAACTGCCATATTTAAATTTAAATCCTGCCAAAATGTTAACCAATTCGCCAAAGATAGTGGTACCACCAAAATAGTGGCATATCCCTTGTTATAACAACAGTTCGCCAGTGTTAACGTGCCATATTTGGTAACAATTACAACAAAGAATCCCAAAAGGAGAGGCCTGCAAGTTTGACCCCGCGACCTCCCCCAACAACTAAGCCTTAAATCACCTCCACTAACCGTTGGGGAAAACAACCCCATTGTTTATACTGCCCGTAGTTATTATTTAAATTTTGAAATTCGTCAGTGCACAAGGAAAAGAGTAGGAGGGCGCATGATGTTACATCTGGGCATGAGAATCGAGACCTCAATATAGGGAATTAAATGCAGGGAGCAGGAACAAAAAACGAGACAAGATTTCTCAAGGGCCTGGAAGTGCTAGAGTCGGATTGAGGCGTGGATACAATCATTTTTGGGTAATTCGACGCCAAAAATTCAATGGTGCTATATGTTTTCTAATCTGAGCAAAGATTCTACAATTAATTCCAGAATGAGGTATACTTATGTATTTTTCCAAATTCTTTTTCTAAATTAATAAAAAGGCCTACCCATTTGAGAGAAGGACCCAAAGACGTAATCCACCAGGGATGAACTCCATTATCAATTTTTTGTGTTCAAATTTTGATGCTTATGTCTCTTCATTATTGAGATTTTGCTTCTTATGGTGCACTTTAATTTATGCTCATTTAATACAATTCTTTATAAGTCACTTTGATGAAAATATCTCAATTCAGGATAAAACCACTTTAATTAGCCCTGGGGGATGACTTCTCAATTAGCATCATTTAATTAGGGTTTGACCAATCCACAAAAGGGGAATTTGTCATACATAAGTCTGGACATCATCAATCCAGAAAAGGGGATTGATCTATAAGATAACAAATCAATGATAAGTAGAATATTCTTCGCAGTTGCAATATTTCAACATGAGTTCTCGGTGTCTGGCATGCTTCCAAATCAATAATCTTCATGCAGAAGCCCTGAATGGCTTCACTGACCTTTGTGACCTATTCTTCTAAAGGAGTTTCTACCTCCGTAGTGTTGAATTTTCACTATTATTGGCTCAAAAATGAGGTTTATTTTATTTTAGTCATGCACTTGAACCATAAAAAAATGCAACTACACCATTCACAATTGATGCAATAACCAATATCACAAGAATAAATACCATGCACAAGAACACAAGAAATATCCTCGAAAAACCCTTCTCAACAAGGGAGAAAAACCCAACAATAGTTTTCTACATTCTCAAGAGAAGATCCTCCAACCATGAAACCCTAATGCAAACAAGAGGGTGCTCTACTAAATTGTACCCAAGAGACGTGCGCACTTCATCCCTAAAAGTGTACTTGCAGAAATTCTGAAATGACAAGTGACAAGTGTGTTTCCTTAATGGGGAAATCACTTTTACTTATACTAGACTGGACAGACCAAAAGTGGTGTCTATTGGCACAATAAGGTTGACCTCAATAACTTATAAAATAAATATTAAATATTAGTCTACAGTTAGGGTTACAAGTAAATATTACTCTCAGACAATATAGCAAGGGATCTCACACATACACTAGTGCTCAACCACTAGGGGAACATCCACCTGTGCTCAGCCACAGGGACGTCCTACTCAATAGATATCTATCTCACTGAGTCCACAAGAGAATCATCTGAAGTACCATCTCAAGCCTGACTCAACTAAGTCCACAAGGAAGGAGACCACACATCATAACAACTCAGTCCAGAGTCTGACGCACACCCATCACATGGGTACCTTCACCCCACACAAGGGTACACATTGTTTCATCTCAATACAAAGAGGAACAACACACCCATCTCATGGGCATCCTCACCCCACACAGGGGCACACATTATCTCATCTCAGTCCAGAGGGATCTGACCCTTGATTCGACCCTCGGAGCACAACATATTTGGCTGTTAGCATACCTATGGGAGTTTTTGGGAAAAACTAGAACATGGGGTTTTTACCCATTATCGTCCTCCTGCTATGGATCCTATTGTATTTTGATTTAGGTAGTTAAATATAGCTCCTATATTCGAGCTAATATTTTAAGACGTATTGCCTATTTTAGAACAATTAACGATTTTTTGGTTTTGAGAGAGAGTCGACCCTTTCAGTGGTCGACCTCTCAGACTCTATATATATGTGAGATTGCTAGCATGATCACTGACCAATGAAAACAATTCATGAACTCTGTGTAAACTTAGCTCTGTTATTTGTTTTAATGCAGATTTATAAATCACGCTGAAGTTGTGATCAATTTGTGAGCTAGAGTACCATGACCACCTGGGGGGCCCACCAGTGGTCTCTGTGTCTTGTTTACTCGCTGTAGATTTATATTTACACATCTAATCTTTTGTGCAGGTTTCTTATTTAAGTTGTATTTCCTTATTTAATTTATAGGTTACTTATAATTTTCATATCTAGACATCTAATTGTGTATTCCTTGACATATAACTCGTTTATGCAGGTTATCTACTTAGATTGTATTTCATTGGCATATATACACTCATCTAATTGTTCATATATTTACATATCTCTTTTTCTCCTTTACATAAGTTGGACTTTACTTGCAAAATGGACATCTAGACAGTGTACATATAGTCATCTATAATTCCTTAAGCTATGGTTTAAATTAATCTCTGCAAAGTGGCATAGATTATTATCTCTATTGCAGAGTATTTCTAATATCAGTGTGATATAGATTATGTTGATTATGTCTATAGATTTTTTGTATATTTAATCAATTGATATTTCTTTAATGGCAAAGATTTCCATTGACTATCTTATTTCTACTTTACATTTTCTCTATAGGAATCAATGATCTAATCTGAATCATCACAGAGTTAGATTTCTAAATAAAAAGAGTAATTAGAATAGTAATCTTTCATGCCTATTCTCGTCTTTTTCATAATAGATTCTTGCACTAGTTTGTTATTCTGGTACTGGTTTTTGATTTTTCCCTTGTACTAATTTTTGCACCTTAGTTTTCTCGCACTTTAAATTTGCCAATAGATTTAAATCACCAATGGATATATTAATGACCTAATTCGTGAGATATGGTCACTCCATGTCAAGTTTCTTCCCTAGGCGATGAATTGTTCTAGTATGTTTAATCTCTTTATTATTTGAGTGTGTTGTTGAAATTAGATTAGATTAGACTAGAATAGGCTAGATTAGAGCTCTAGACTTGCACATACAGTGATAGCACCTCGAAGCTTACAAGCCCCAGGTTGATAATTTAATGTCGAAATAGATAGCATATATTTCACTCGACAAAGTGAAAGAGCATGATTTTCATCATGAGGGGAGTCTTCCACTCCTCTAGCTATAAGTTTGATTTCTTCCTGGGTACAATCTGTCCATAGACGATCAAAATTAGGTAGTTTTTCTCTATCACTGATACTTTGAAGAAATGGTTCCCAATGTTTTGGAATATTATTGAGAGTGGAAAAAACAAGTTCTCTGTTTGATATGATTTCTCCAATGGAACCTAGCTGATCTCTGACATTTTCATGAAGAAGGTAGCCACGGTGTCACCTTTTGTCATCTTGATATTTTGAAGTTGGCCCTTCAATGTAAGAGCTCTGAGGGTGTTGGTACTCTCAAACATATTCGTCAATGCTTCATACATTTCATAAGTTATCTTCATGTTGGAAATACGAGGCATGAGATGATATCTTACTGAGTAGATGATTATCTTCCCTACCTTGATGTCGTCTTCCTTCCTTTTCTTCCTTCTCTTCATCGATAGTTGTCTCTGGTAAAGCTTTTTGTATCACCCACAATAAGTATTCCTCTTCAAGGGTGACTTGAAGTCTTGACTTACAGGAACTGAATTTGCTTGATCCATCAAGCCTATCTTCCACCAAGGTTATGTTCATCATATTTTCATATTCTTCACAAACCCTTGCCAACTGGGCTAGAAAACCTAAGGGCTAGGCTAGGCTAGCAAACTTTAGTTTTTGTTGGGCTTATGACTGCAAAAAATAAGCCTTGAAAGTCACAAGAACACTGGTGAGCTATAGCGCTCCTTCAATGAGTTGCAAAAACCCTAAATCTAAATTTTATGCAGAAAGTTGTGAAACCCTAGAAACCCTAGGGCCAAAAATCCAAAATTCTCAGAATTGCAATATGAGAGTTGCTGGAGGTGCACTGAATGAGGCCATACACCCCTATGCAATTTTTATCCCCAACGTTTCATTTTTAAGTGTTGGAACACCCAAGAAGGAGAGGGCCGTACTGATTTCTGAAACCTTAGAAGGTTGTATGGTTTTGCAAAAGAGAGGATGATTGCTTTAATTCTTGTGAAATGGGTTCTTCAAGACCTATGCTCTGAAACCATATTGAATTTTCACCATGCTTTGCTCAAGAATGAGGTTATTTCATTTTATTCATGTACTTGAACCATAAATAAATGCAACTACACCATTTACAATTGCTCCAATAACCAAGATCACAAGTAGAAATACCATGCACAAGAACACAAGAAATATCCTGGGAAAACCCTTCTCAACAAGCGAGAAAAACCCAACAATCCTTTGCTATATTCTCAAGAGATGTCGACTCACTCAGTCTGTGTCTTGGAGGATGTCTCACGAAGCTGTAATCATCAACACATATGCACTTCTAGAATATTACTATAGTCCCTTTGAACCTCATGTTTTCATATTTTTGTCCTCTGTGCGGCCTCCACCCTCTCCAACCTAAGTTTTTCGTATTCTTCGTATAATGCATCATTATCTGCAACTGCCTTAGTCGACTCCATCAACGTTGACATTGTGCGCTATTGAATTTCCTACATGATGATCGTCTGCAAACCATGTAATACTTCTATAGGAAACTGAGATAACACCAAGTTGATATGACTAAGTGCCTTTGCGTGCTCCTATAACTCCGTCATGAGAAAATCTAAAGCTCCTTCTCCTATCTTCATCGCCTGACGCTCTCCTGATTTTTCATATGGGTGAAATGTCACCGATTACGCCTCTCTGGTCTTCACCGTAATCTCCGTCTAGTCTTGTTCTTCTGTTCTAACCGACATTATCCTAGTTGTCTCCAAAATCTATTGTAGTGTGATAATCTGCACTTGCACGTTCGAGTTTCTTTCTTCTTGCTTCCGCGTTGCTCACTCAAAAACCTCCTCGGTAACCTCCTTGACTTGATCTACGATCTTGTCTAAGTCATCATCTATTAGTTCCTAAATGGTCTTTTCCCTCACAACTTTTCTCTTCTTTCATTGTTGAACTATTTTCCCCTTGTTCGTGTCTTTCCTCTTCTCTCCCGGCCTTGGTAGTCTTCTGTGTGTCACCTGCGCCATTTCCTTAGTTTCCCTATCCTCCTTCTTATTCATAATATCCTACTTCTTCTACTTCTAGGTGTTGTGTCTCTGGTGTTGAAATATTGTAACTTTGAAGAATATTCTACCTAAGAGGGAATGCTGAATAATATTATTATATTTATTAATTAGGCCCTTTCATGCATTTGGAAGAGTTGACCCTTTTGTGCCTTGACAATTAAATGTTAATTAAGAGGCTAGAGTGACAGGTTGGCCTAGACCTAATTATAGGCTGGCTAGACCACTATTTATAAGAGAGGCTAGTGCAACATTTGGACACACACAACTAACTCTGCAGTGCCCAAGTATTTGGGGATAATCTACTGCAACTGGGGGTGACATCAAGGAGGGTTTCTGGTCTATCTCTTGGTATTTCTTGGTTAAGTGGTGCACTACTCTTTCTAGTGAAGGAGTAGAGGAGGATCTTCTATTCAGTCTTTTGTATATCTATATCGAGGAATTGTTTTCTGGGTTTTCTCCCCTATGAGAGTTTCCCATAATAATTTGCGTGTCTCTATTGTTTCTGTGATTGCCTCTCTTTTAATGATATTATTTATGCAACAAATGTTCTAAATGATTATAATAGCAAAAAAGAATTGTAACTGCCAGCTGTATAAGTAAAACTTCAACATGGAATCAGAGAAGGCCCGAAAGAGACAAATTCAAAGTTTATAAAGAAGTATCTAGCCTCATCGCACCTTCTCCTAGATTCAATTTTCAATGTTGCAGCTGCTGAAGAATTAGGTTTTCTGCATAAACCCTAAGTGTGATATTTTCCTTGTTTAAGGAGGAAGTTGGAGGAAGAAACCACATCTAGGAGCTCACCCTAGGAGGGCACATCTAGTCCCTGGATCAAAATTCTGAAATATGAATTTTGAAAAATTAGGGTTTCCTCATAAAACCCTAAGTTGTAGTTGCAGTTGAAGTACCAGTTGCAGTTGCAGTATCAGTTGTAGTTGTAGTTGAAGTACCATTTGCAGTTGCAGTATCAATATCAGTTGCAGTGCCATTTCCTTCATGCAAGTTGCAACACCAGTTGCAGTTCCAACACCAATTGCAATACTAGTTGCAATGAAAGTTTTTGTGAAGTGTTGAGACTTATTTTTATTTTCCTAGTGCACCTTACCCTATCAAATATCCATCTAACTTTAGGTTACAAGTTGAAGCACCTTTGAAGTTTTAAAGGTTCGTTATTTCTTGCCACTGCTACCGGATGGTGCCACTACCTGTCGTCACTGTCAGAGGTATGTACTTACATATGTTCAAACTATATCATTATTCTAAAGGGTATTTTTAGGAGAAAGGAAATTTTTTCTAAACAACAATCGTAGCTCTAGAAGGATCTCAGATCCAACACATTTAGAGGAACAATTCATCCTAGGTTTGATTAATTTGATATGCCTCTACTTGTTATGGAAATATTGTAATCTTATGAATATCTATGTTGCATTTTGATCTGTTGAAGTTATCATACTAACCATTGGTCAAAATTAAAGTCAAAGTATGAGATTGATTAAAATTGAGATTATAGAGTTTATTGCCTAACTCAGATTTCTGTCAAGATAGCATATTGTCTTAGTACAAAGGACATGTTGAAGAAAGTACTTGTCATCTTGAGTAAAGGAGACTCGGAAGAAAAAAAACACACTCATTCTTAAGGGAAAGACTCCAGGTTCCAGGTTTGATTGATTAAATTAATAAGATTCAAATTTACACATATCAAGTTTGATAGATGCTAAACGCTATAGTTGTGATAGAAATCTTTGAAAAGTTTTATTATTGAATACTTGGTAGCATGTGAGCACTATTGAGATAAATGCTCACTGCAATCATTTACTAGATACAAATAACATCTCCTCTAGGAGAAACTTCTTGTTTTCTTTCCAAGTTACCATGGAGGAATGATTGATCACAACACTAGAAGAGTGTTTCTCTCATTCCTTATTATTGTATTTCTTACTTTTTACCCTTGTTTCAGGCATATCACAAGTGATATATCTAAAGGAGCTATTGTGAGATTGTTCTCACTATTGTTTTATTATTATTACAAAGAGTATTATTCTTGTCTATTGTTTCTCCCTTGTTGTTCTTGTTCCGAGCAGGTCACAAGTGATAACCCTAAGAGAGCTATAGTGACGATTACAAGAGGCAATATATTAGATGAGACATGGAGCAGACTATCCAAGTTGTATATATGACCGTATACATCCATATACCGAATAAGAAGAAGAAGCTACTTTTTCTATATACAAAAAATCTCATATGGAGACAAATCATGAGGAGATGAAGGCTCCAAATATGACCGAACATTATTATAGAACTCACAGTAGACCTGGTCAATGGATAATGAAGACACCTTGTGTTAGCACTAGGAATCACCTTCAGATTGCATGGAAGGCAAGCCCAATAACCATCAGGTTATATGTAGATGTAAAAGAGTATTTTGCGGGGTCAAATGGATAAGACTCAAGATGATAATGTTCCAACTCAGAAATCAGGGATAACATGCACGAGTGATCAAGGTCTTGGATAACTTCAATTAGTAAGTGGGAGTAAATGTGAACAGAGGGAAGACTTAAGTGAGAGGAATGTAGAGGTTGTTGTAAACATCAGGTTTGCAGACAACCTAAGGAAGAAAAACTCTTAACGCAAGATCTTCTTGAGTTAAAAGTTTAAAGACACTAAATAAACATTATAATAATATTATAATCAAACATACATCATAATATCACTACAACAATTTATGTGAATCATTCAAAGCATGAACACTTTAGCATCAGAAGCAAATAAGTTGGAATACGAAGCTGATTTCTATTAACCAAGATGTCTCAAATCAAGTACATAACCAATTCACAGTAACTTCATCAAAATATTACAGTATAAAGGAGCCTCGTTCAACTATTCAAACCCACCAAAGCATTTCATCTATCTATTTATAACAAAAAAGGAGGCAACAACTAGAGGTTCAAGTTGGCCTTCTTCCCATGAAAATCTCTAAGAAATTATTTCATCTAACAACTTAACTAACAACTTAAGCTATAAAATGGGTAAATTTTGGTCACTGATCCAACCAATATTTGAACTAACTTGATTCCCCTTTGGTGCAGAACTCCTTGCTTTCCAAGTGTTCTTTAGGGGCATGTGGATGTTATCACGCTGACAACTGTTGTCTCTACAATTCTTCCCATCATCAACTATTTATAAATATACTAGCTCGACTCTCCTTGATTCTTGGTATCTATTGGTAGAATCATTTGGTAGCTCTCTGAGTAGTGCACTTTGTAGCGCCTTTAAAAAATTTCATGTGAAACTGTAGCACAACCTCAAAAATTTCATGTGAAACTGTAGAAAAGGTAGCGCCAAGCCTTCATGTCTTCTGTGCAAAATTCGGTCTCTGCCAAAATTTCGGTAGCGAATTGTGGTAGCGCCATCCTGGTGTGTCTCTGTGTAGAATTCAGTTTCTACCAGAATTTCGGTAGTTCCCTCCTGTATACCCTGTCAAAATTTCGGTAGTGCTCATTTGTGTATCCTTTCAAGCTTTTGATAGCGCCATCACAATTTGCAACACCTTCACTTAAACATGTGAAGAATGGGTAGCAACCTTGGGTATTAGTAGCGCCATTAGTCTTAGGTGATTCAGTAGCGTTATAGGTAGCAGACTTGTGGAACATCAAAATAGACTATTCCGTAGAACCATAGTGCTACAGAATGTCTGCGCTACTAATCTTGAAGGGATTAATTCTTTGTGAAAACCCAAAACTCTAAATAGTAAGTACTAGAAGCCTGTATAGGTGGTAGATGTATTGTTTCATCAATTTTTTATCTTTGCAAAAAGGGACAATCTTCAAAAATGGATCTCACCTTTCACCAGTTACTTCATTAACTTAAAACTCCTTCTTGGAGAAGGATGACCTCCCTTTGGCACAATAGGATTCTTCCCTTTAGTAGTGGTAGGATTATTCAATGGAGCTATGCTCTCATTGGATGTTGGTTTCTCCTTTTCAATAGCAGCTTCAACCAATACCTGCAAGTTTCTTTGAGCCATTTCATCTTGGAAATGTTGCAACTATGATTTGAGCCTTCTATTTTGAGACTGAAAGTCTCTGTTCTGCCTATAAAGGTTTTTGAGCTACCTATGGAGAGGTTGGGCCTTTCTTCCTGCAAACTTCGCTAGGTCAAGAGTGTGGTTGTAGCCATCCATGAGTTCTTTCATCTTAACTTTGTCAGAAATGGCATCTAATTTTAAATGAGCCACCTCCTTCCTAGCATCCCTGAGTTGCCTGATTAGTCTTTTGAACGTCTAGCTGCCAGGTGGAGTAGTGATGTGAATAGTCTCAACATGATTTTTCATGGTTTCCTCTTCCTACTGCATAGGGATTACTTTGTCTATCTCATCAGTCTTCTTGATGCATTTTCCTTTATCTTTCTTCTTCTGTACAGGGATTTCTTCTTTCTTCTCCATGGGCTTTCCAATGCCTTGGCCCTTATATTTCTTCTTCTGTACATGGATTACTTCTTTCTTCTTCTATACAAGGATTTGTTCTTTCTTCTCCACAAGATTTCCAATGCCTTGGCCCTTATCTTTCTTCTTTTGTAGGATAGAGACTTTTGGTAGGGACTGTTCTTCAACAACCTTTTTAGGAGCTGATTCTCTTGTGAAAGGCTTTCTGAACTTGATGCTGGCTGTTGAAGGAGATGAGGAGAAATATAGCTTCTTCCCTTTCTTTGCTGTAGTTTTAGTAGAAGAAGGGACTTCTTCTAACTCCGGTGGAGGAGTGGGTGAAATATCTCTCTGTGGAGAATGACAAGCCTCCTCCTCAGTTCCTGCAAACTCCTTGATGGCCTCTTGATCTTGAATAGGAACTCTGCTCTTTCTCTTCTTTCTAGTACCTGCTTTAGCAACACTGGTGGGTGGTAAAGGGCTTGCTATCTGCTACTGAGGAGTAGCTTCTATATCAAACTTAAAGTGAGAAGCAATAACAAAATGTTCCCATGAGATATCATTCTTACCCAACTCTTCAGAAACCATAATTCTAATCAATCCAGAGTGAAATATGCTAGTATCCACAGCCTTAGACTGGGATTGAACCCTGATTGACATCTTGCCTATGCTCCTTAGAAAATAGTAGGGCATGTTCATTTCAATTTTTCCAGTAAAATGTAGCGGAAGCCTTATAGTGTATTGAACCTCCATTCACATGTAAAGTACCTCTAAATGATCCTCAATATCCTGTCGAATTGCTCAATCAGATGATTCCTTGGTACACATTTAGTCAGATTATCATCTTGATGTTCAGGCTTAAGGAAATATTTGGCATAGGCTGCATCTAAGGCCATGGCTTTAAACCATCTCTCACCTATGATAGGGATTCCTGTAGCAGCTGAAATAGAGGTCCTAGACACCTCAAATTTTAGGTCCCCTACCTTGGTCTTTAGGACATAAAAATGTAAGTCAAACTTCCTTGTCACCTCAGTATGACCTCTTTGCATATTTTGGTAGAAAGAGAGGCACCCCACCCTTTGAAAAACTTCTCTGGCCATGGGCTCTACCTCAAATAGATGCATGTCTACAGGCTCAGTTCTAACCACCTTACCTCCCTTGTGTGTCTTCTTCATCTAAGGAGTCTCCATAGTTTAGGATAAGATATTTTAGGGATATGGAGTGGTGATAACCAGGAGGATTAAAAAGTCAAAGCTCAAATGGACAAGGCTACCCCTTTACAAGAATTTCCCTTAAATCAGACTGGTTGATAGCTAGCTAGAACTGGCTATAGAAATCCCTCCCAGAATATGTGTAGATATGAAACATTGAGAAAAATATGATGAAACGATACCCTGTAATAGTCTTGGAAACTGGGTTAAAATTACCCAACTCAACTGTCAGAGGAGGTAGGGGAGAAACAATGTAGCTTGACTAGCGTCTCTAGGTAACATAGCGTGCATGCAGAGGATATGATATGTTTGGATACTATGAGCTTAGTGGTAATGACAGGTAGACATATCAAACTCGATAGGTAGGTAATGAGATCTACAGGTTTGAAAGGAGGGAAGAAACTGATAGGATGGCGTGAGGAAATATCTCCTCCAACTATGCAGGCCTGATAACCAAAATTCTGAGCGCTAATTCTCCTATAGAATAAATTCAATTCGAGGCCTCAAAAAGATCTTAGGAAGAAGTCACGAGCAAATCGGCCTATGAATCCACCTCAACATTGAATCTGTTAGCGCTGCTTCCAACTGGTCTGAAGTGGTAATTTGCACAGCGCAACAATTTGAGTTTTCTTTTTCAAAATTCAAAAACCATTATCAGAGCTCATAAATATGAGATCTTGAAAGCATATTTTAACCACCCCTGGTGCTGAAAACAAGGAAGAGATGACATCAACGTTGTAATCATAAATTATGGTAGAAAATGATGGACAGTAAGTGTGCTACGAAAACTCATGATGAGTTGGCAATGCTTCATTTCAAAAAATTATTGGACTATAAACAAAAGGACAACAAGGCAGGGCTACAAGGGAATGAGTGAGGAAAATGGCATGTCAAATCAAGATGTTCATGGGGTGAGTCGATCCTAGTGACAATTCATGAAGGGAATCAAAGATAAGTCATGAAAAAAAAGGTCCTAAGTCCAAAATTTGTATGAGGATCAAAACATAAGTCATGACTCAACACTTTATTTATCAAGGGGGCCTAAACAAACAAACGTTTAAAAGGATAAATCAAAAAAATAAAATTTAAAGGCTTAGGAAAAGATGAAACTAAAGGCTAAAGACCCAGGGCAACTTAGTGTGATAACACCTTGACAGGAAGCATAATTCATTTGAAGTGTGACTCAACTTTTCATATTAAGACTTGGTATTCAACACCAAGTATATCCTGTAGAGATTGTGAATCTTTTGTAGACTCAGAAGAAACCAAGAATCAGAGTAAGCCTGATCTCAGAAATGATCAAATGGGAAAATGAGACATCTTCTAGGAATGGTAGACATATGCCATGAGTTGAGAAGACTAGATCATAGATTCAAAGACCTTTAGGAGATATGAAATCTCTTGAGAATATTCCCTTGTTTCAATGACAGAGGAGGAAGCCTGTCAGGAGGACTGGGATATGGATTTTTCCTTGAGACTAGAAGGGAAGTCAGTGGTGACTTCCAAGAGTGATCTAATAGATAAATAATGTTGCAGATAACAATATAAATATGTACATATACTAATTTGAGTCCATAGGATTCTTCTAGAAGGAGGGAGAAGACTATGACAAGAGACTTTATCCGGTAATCCGAAAAAGTATATATAGAACAACCATGATCCATTAAAAGAAGCCGATGCAGTATGAGATTCAGAGGGAGAAAATGAATATATCATAGTGATGGAGTAGAGGAGCTACTCTCATATTTCAACAACTACAGTGAGAATAGAGTAGTTATTCTCAAATTCAGAAATAACAACTGTAGGTGCAGAGTCCCAGTTCCAGAAGTAACAATTGCTAAAAAAGTAGAGGACAAACTCTCAGGAAGTGAAAAAAATAGTGCTTTTCCATAAGCACATAGAACCAACACATGATTATGCAGATTGAATTTCATCTAAGAAAGTGTACCGGGTTGGTACAATGTGATGTGAAAATTTGGTTTCTAAGTACATGACATGAAGACTCATGTCTGCAAGTTGAAGAAAGATCCAAGAAATTGGTATGGCATGATTGATAGTTTTTTGATGAGCTTGGGCTTTACCAAGAGTAAAGTTGATCCGAACCTTTACTTGGAGATTAAAAATGATGGACCAGTTATATTATTGCTATATGTGAATGACTTATTCTTGACAGATGAAGAAATGTGCATCATAGATTGTAAGAAGAAGCTTTCCACTGAATTTGAAATGAAGGACCTAGGCCCGATGCACTATTTCTTAAGCCTTGAAGTATGGCAGAGCCTAGAAGATATTTTCCTTAATAAAGGAAAGTATGTCGTGGAAATTCTGAAGAGATTTGACATGATGGACTGTAGAGCCATGTCCACTCCTATGGAGAAAAAATTGAAGTTATTGGCTGATACTTTGTCAGAAATAGTTGATGTTACTCTATATAGACATATGATTGGTTCATTAATGTATCTGACAAATACCAAATCATATATATTATTTGTTGTGAACACCTCGAGTCACTCTCTGATGGATCCCATATGTGTTCAACTTGTAGTTACAAAGCATGTGATGAGATACCTTAAGGTTATGTTGGACTATGGCCTCTGTTATACTGGAGATTGTGACTTCATATTGTATGGTTATACTGATTCAGACTGGGATGGAAGTGCTTCAGACAGGAAAATAACTTCATGATGTTGTTTCAGTTTGGGGTCAACCATGACTTCATGGAAAAGAAAAAAGCAATCCAATATTGCTCTCAGTACGATAGAAGCAGAGTACATTGCAGTATGCTCCACTAGTTGTGAAGCCATATGGATTCAGAAGTTGTTTACAAGTCTATTTGACCTACCATGATCTTTTGTGATAACCAAAGTTAATAAAATGACAGAGAACCCAATGTTCTATGATAACACGAAGCACACAGAGATCCAGTATCACTACATTCATGACATGGTGCATAAGGGAACTGTAAAGCTCCAATTTGCTGGAACATATGAGCAAGTTTCATATGTTTTGACTAAGACTTTGTCTCATGTGAAGTTTGAGTACTTACGAGACAAGATTGGTGTAGTTCGAAAGAACCTCCCTTGAAAGGGGGAGTGATGTTGATGATACTATGGTATCCTGACCAACAACATGTAGTTCAGTTAAGATTTTATATCCTAGGGGACTGATCATCGCTGGGCATATCTCAAAGGTCCGGTAAGGACAATCTGTCAGAGTACCTATGCATGTATATGCTAGCTATGGTCAGTAGTGGTAGCTTAGTTATGATTCTATATCCTAGGGAATATTATGATTCATGGGCAGATCCCGAAGGTCTGATAAGGATGGTCTGTCAGAGTATCACAAATGTTGTTGTTGATGCACCTGCCTCATTCTGTTGCCACATATATATGTTGATGTTCCAGTTATATTGTTGTTGATGTTGATGTTCCAACTTCATGTTGTTGATGATGTTGATGTTCCAACTTCATGTTGTTGATGATGATGTTACTCCAGCTCTGCGTTGCAGATGATGATGATGTTCAGTTTCTACTGATGTTGATGATGAGAAAAAACTTCTGATGACCTATAGATATGATCGAAAATATTCCCGATGTTGATGACGATGTCCCCTCCTATTGATGATGTATTGATTCCAGTCAGTTGTTACTAATGTTGTTAAGAGAATATCGTTCTTGTTAAGGGGGAGTGTTGAAATATTGTAACTTCGAAGAATATTATACCTAAGAGGGAATGTTGAATAATATTATTATATTTATTAATTAGGCCCTTTTATGCTTTGGAAAATTTGTCCCTTTTGTGCCTTGAAAATTAAATGTAAATTAAGAGGGTAAAGTGGCAGGTCGTCCAAATCCTAATTATAGGGTGGCCATACCACTATTTATAAGAGAGGCCAGTGCCTCATTTGGACACACACACCTAGCTCTGCAATGCACAAGTATTGGAGGAGAACCTACTGCAACTGGGGGTGACGTCAAGAAGGGTTTCTAGTTTATCTCTTGGTATTTCTTGGTTAAGTGGTTCGCTACTCTTCCTAGTGAAGGAGTAAAGGATATTTTGTTCGGTGTTTAGTCTATCTATATTGAGGAAGTGTTTGTTGGGTTTTCTCCCTCATGAGGGTTTCCTAGGATAATCTACGTGTTTCTGTGATTGCCTCTCTTTCAATGATCTTATTTATGAAGCTTATGTGCTAAATGATTATCATAATAAATAAGAACCGTAACTGCTAGCTGTATACGTAAAACTTCAACATCTGGTTGCTCTATTTATTTTGTTGGGATCTTTCACTCATCATCCCAATATTCCATGATATGTCCCATTTCTTCTTCATACACCTTTTATATCGTGGTCAACCATTCCTGAGTTGGGTCCCTCTTCACTTGAATGTTCATATGATGGCGTCTTGCCTTAAAATGTGTAACTTCCTTGTACGCTTCCACCACTTGCAGTAACATGCATGGTGTATCTTGAATCCACTACAAAATTACCTCCTTATAGATGTAAAAAGATATGTTGTTATCCAATTGTCTCTCCTTGTACGCAATATGACACAAGTTAGTGTATCTCGCTGCCAAACATGGTTTGTTCGTAGCTGACAAAAACTATGTGTCTTTCAGCTCCCTCCAAGTCACTAATTGATCTGTCTCTGTGGTGACCTTGATACCAAACTTGATCTAGTTCTAGGTTCACTTAATGAAAGGATCAGGTATAAGATTGGTTTAATTGAACTTGATTACAATAAAGGTAAACATATGTGATTATGAAATTATTCTATCCAAATTGAATATAAACTTGGTGCATGAGCTGTAAGTCTCATATGTTGATGATTATAGCTGCGTGAGACATCCTCTAGGACATAGGCCTAAGAGAGAGAGTCCCTGAGAGGGGTGTGTGGTTCCTATCTGAGACAGAACTAGAACGTAGAGTTGGCCTCCTCCTTATAGAGAGTTGAGAAGAACTCCATATTTTTCTCCTGTGTAACACAGTGAGAAAGAAGATCTGTTGAGTTAGACATACCTGTGGCTGAGCACAAGATGAACGTGTGAATTGCCATGAGTTGGGTGCATCGTTATGAGACAGAGATGAAAAGGATGTATTATCCTCCTATGAGCAGAGAGTTGAGATGACGAACTCCAGATGAATCTCCTGTGTAATGCAGCGGGAAAGAAGATTTGATGAGTTGGAAGTGCATGTGGATGAGCACAGGTGAACGTGATCCTAGTGGTTGAGCACTAGTGAGTGTGGTTATCCTGTGAGACACAATGAGATAGAGATATGGACATCCCTATGGATGTGCCCCTAGTGGATGAGCACTAGTGGGTATATGAGATCCCTTGCTATATTTTTTAAGAGTCATACTTACCTATAGCCCTAATTGTAATGTAAAGGGTACAAGTGTGTACAACCTCCTTTCTGAGAGGTTTCAACACTTGGAACTTGGATGTTGGGGATAAAAAGAACATAGGTGCATACAACCTCCTTCAACACACCTCCAACAAGTATCAGATTGCAATTCTGAGCATTTTGACTTTTAGGCCCTAAGGTTTCTAGGGTTTCACTAATTTCTGTAGAAAATTCAGAATTAGGGTTTCTACAACTCTTTGAAGGAGCTATTTAGCTCACCAGTGCTATCCTATCTTTCAAAGTCTTAATGTTGGCAGTCATAAGTCCAAAAAAACCTAAAAGTGCTAGCCTAGTCTAGTCGTTAGGTTTTCTAGCCTAGTTAAAAAGGGTTTGTGAAGAATCCAAAATTAAAATGAACAAAATCATGATGAAAGACAAGCTTGATGGTTCAAGCAAACTCAGTTCCAGGAAGAAAATACCTCAAGGAGATGAAGACATCAACATCTCAACACTCTCAGGTATGGTCCCTACCAATGATAAGACTTGGTTAATTGACAATGGTGCCTCTAGGCACATGACCGGTCTTAGAGATCACCTAAAAAATTTTGTTGAGAAAGAGACACATCTACATGTTGTCCTTGGATATGATTCCATATATAATGTGAGAAGGCTTGGAACTTCTACCTTCCAACTAGATTCAGATATGCAACTTCAATTAAAAGAAGTACTATATGTACCCAGAATGAAGAGGAACCTTGTCTCCATTTCTGACATGGAAGACAAAGGCTACAAGGTTACCTTCTCAGAAGGAAGAGTTATTGGATGGCACAAAGACTCTCATATAAATTCTGCCAAGGTAATTGGTGTCCGAGAAAACAACTTGTACAGATTAACCATCAGACTAGTTGAGGCCCTGCTACATGACACTATCAGTTTGAGTGAGCTATGGCATAAAATACTTTCTCACATTCATTATCGAGCTCTCCCAGCTCTAGGGAAAATGGTAACAGGTCTTTCAGAAATATAGATTCAACATAAAGTTGTTTGCAAAGGTTGTGCTCTTGGAAAAAATGTTAAAGGATCTTTATCAAGCGGTGACAATAGATTCAAGGAAATCTTGGACTTGATACATTCATATGTGTGTGGGACAATGACTGTTGCATCTTTGAATGGGTACTTGTACTATGTACTCTTCATAGATGATCACTCCCGGAAAACTTGGATTTGCATCCTGAAGAACAAGGATGGAGTCCTTGCAAAATTTCAAGAATTCAAGGCTCAGGTTGAAAACCTGACCAAAAGAAAGATCAAGGTATTAAGATAAGATAATGGAGGAGAATAAACCTCCAAATATTTCAACAACTTCTATATTGAAGTAGGGATCAAGAGGGAGTTCACAATTCCTTACAACCCTCAACAAAATGGGGTTTCAAAGATGAAAAACATAACTATCATCGAGGCAACCAAAGCAACGATATATGATCTAAGTCTACCTATGAATCTATGTATGACAATAGTGTATGTTCAAAACATAAGTCCTCATCAGATATTTAAAAACATTACTCTAGAAGAAGCCTTCACCGAAGTGAATCCTGAGATTGGATACTTTAGGATATTTGGGTTTCCAATATACTTTCATGTACCCACAGAGAAGAGGTCCAAGCTAGAACCATCATGGAGAAAGGGCACATTTGTAGGATACGGTGAATCCTCAAAGGCATATCAAATCTACATTCCTGGTCAAAGATAGATTGAAATAAGCAGAGATGTTACTTTTGAAGAAGAGATAGCCTTCCAAAGATCCAAAGAATCTTAGATGGAAATTGATAGCGAGACAATTCCTTCTCCCCCTTCAGTAGTTCAGAGGGAGACATACATTATTCCAATTGATCTAGTTGCTCCAATTGATCCAGTTTTTCCAGCTGATTCAGTTTCTCCAAGTGACATGCCCAGAGATATCACATTTTGACATAAAATACTTTCCTAGGCCCGAAAAAATCTACAGGAAGCAGAGGGACATAAAGCCCCTCAAGGAACAACCAGAGAGAGCAAGAGAAAAATAGATTCTCAAGCTACCTTTGAGCTATGACCCACATCATTGACTCAGAGCCATCTTGTCATGGAGAATATTCAGGTGAACAAGTATGGTAAGATTCCATGACAGAAGAATATCAATCTATATTGAAAAATGATGTATGGGATATTGTTCCAAGACCATAGGGAAAGTCGGTAGTGACTTCCAAATGGATTTATAAAATCAAGCATGTAGATGATGGAAGCATCGAGAAATACAAAGAAATATTTGTAGCCAAAGGGTTCTCACAATTAGAGGGAGTTGAATATGGCAAGAATTTTGCTCCAATATCCCATTACACTTCCATTCATTCTATCATTGCACTAGCTGCTTCAATGGGTTGGAAGCTACACCAGATGGATGTAAAGACAACCATTCTCAATGGTGAAATTGAGGAAGATATTTATATCAAGGATCTAGAAGGATTCATTATACACAATGAAAGATCTCATCTGTGCAAGTTGAAGAAATCCCTATATGGTCTAAAGCAAGCACCACGTGTTTGGTACAAGAAAATGGATGGATTTATGATGAGTTTGGTCTTCAACAAAAGTACTGCCAATCCAAACCTATATTATCACATTGATGACAATGCATGTTTGATCTTGGTCCTATATATGGATGACCTTTTCCTCACTAGTTCAGAGAGACTCATTGCTGAATGCAAACAAGCATTGAATGCTAAATTTGAAATGAAGGATTTAGGCTTGATGCACTACTTCGTGGGACTAGAAGTATGGAAGAGGGCATATGAGGTTTTCCTGAGTCAAGGAAAATATAATGTGGAGATATTGAAAAAGTTTGGTACGACAGAATGCAAATCCATGCCCACACCAATGGTGATAGATTTGAAGAAAATGAGTGATATTGATTTAAGAGAGATTGATCCACACTTATATAGACAATTGATTAGATCACTGATGTATCTGGTTAACACCAGACCAAAAATATGCTATGCAATGAATGTTCTTAGCCAGTTTATGAGCTAACCAAGACAGACACAATGGATAGAAACAAAACATGTATTGAGATACCTATGAGGCACAATTGGTTATGGCCTAAGATATGCCTCCAGTGTAGACTTGAGCCTGCAGGGATATGCCGATGTAGAATGGACAGGGAGTGTAGTGGACAGGAAAATCACCTCCAGTTGTTGCTTCACTTTAGGGTCTGCCATTGTTTCCTGGTGTAGCAGAAAATAGAGCTCTGTGGCATTGAGTACCACATAGGCAGAGTACATTGCATTGAGTGTAGCAGTTCGCAAAGTAGTGTGGCTTCACAAACTTCTGACTGATTTCTTTGATCATGAGATGGATCCTACTACTATTCATTGTGATAATTGAAGCTGTGTGAATCTCTCCGAGAACCTTGTGTTTCATGACAGATTGAAACACATCGAGATAAAATATCACTATATCAGAGACATGGTGCAGAGAAAGACAATACACGTACAATATCTTCCTACCCATGAGAAGATCGCATATATCTTCACCAAGTTGCTTGCCAAGGCAAAGTTTGAGTATTTTCATGAGAGACTTGGCCTGGTGGAGAATTCCTCCCTAGCTGAGAGGGAGTGTTGATGATTACAACTACGTGAGACATCCTCCAGGACACATACCTAAGAGAGAGCCCATGAGAGGGGTGTGTAGTTCCTATCCAAGACAGAACTGGAACATAGAATTGGCATCCTCCTTACAAAGAGTTGAGAAGAAATCCATATGATTCTCCTGTGTAACGAAGTGAGAAAGAATATCTGTTGAGTTAGACATACCTGTGGCTGAGCACAAGGTGAACGTGTGAATTCCCATGAGCTAGGTGCATGGTTATGAGACATAGATGAAAACGATGTATCAACCTCATTTGAGTAGAGAGTTGAGATGATGAAATCCTTATGACTCTCCTTTGTAATTCAGTGGGAAAGAATATCTACGGAGTTGGACGTGCCTGTGGATGAGCACAAGTGAACGCGATCCTAGTGGCTGAGCACTAGTGAGTGTGGTTCTCCTGTGAGACATAGTGAGATAGAGATATGGAAATCCCTATGGATGTTCCCCTAGTGGTTGAGCACTAGTGGGTGTATGAGATCCCTTTATATATTGTTCAAGAGTCAGACTTACCTGTAACCCTAATTGTAATGTAAAGGGTATAGGTCAGCCCCACCTTAATGTAATAGATAATTAATGTAAAATATAATTAATCTGGTAATTATTAATTATATTGTGAGTTAGTGAGGTCGTCCCTGTTGTGCCAACAGACACTTCTGTTGACAGGTTATGTCTAATATAAGTAAATGTAAATTCTCCATTGAGGAATCATATCTCAAGTGATAGTTTGGAAATTTTAGCAAGTACATCTTCTTGGGAAAAGTGCGCACCTCTCTTGGGTGTTAGTATTATAGAGTTTTTGAGTACCCTCTTGTGTGCTAGTTTTTCTTGGTGGTGGAGGTCTTTCTCTTGAAGAATATAGCAAAGGATTGGCTGGGTTTTCTTCCCTTGTTGAGAAGGGTTTCCCAAGATACTTCTTGTGTACTTGTGCATGGTGTTTCTTCTTGTGATCTTGGTTGCTGCAACAAAATTGTTTATGGTTTAAGTAAAATGCTAAAATGGAATGAACTTCATGCTTAAACCTTGCCTATTGAAAAATCAACATCATAATCCATTACAATATGCATTTAATAATCATAATTGCTGAAATAAAGATATGCATAAGAAACATGAGACAATCACATAAGAGGAAGAGATCATCGAGTTGTTAATGGAGTTCACCAGAACCTTCTGGCTATGTCTCTGAATCTGTTTGGAATACAATTCTCTTTTCATTGCTTCTCCCAATGCGGGGTTTGTTCTCCTCTACAGAAAAAGGGCTACATCTTCTCCCAAATGAAGGGGCAACAAGGCTATCCCAATGTGGAGCATAATTCTCCCAATGTAGGGGTTCACATACTCTCCCAATAAGGGTTTCAACTCTCCCAATTAAGGGGTTTACATACAAACCACAAGCATGAGTGCTTGTTTCTCTCCTCAAAGAGATCTCCAAAAGAGTTGCAAAGGGTTTCCAAAAGAATTTTTCCTCAATCTCACCTAATAAAAGGGTTTAAATAATTTTTCCTAGCTCCATAATAAAAAAAGACAATATCCATGAATTTAGGATCTAGTACCTACCCAAGGACAAAAATGAGAAAAACCCTTAATTTCCTCCTTGAGACTAGGAATCCACTTGTAATAAAGTGAGGAAGAGTCCAAACCAACTCATGAGACCCTTAACTTCCTCCTTAAGACTAGGAAACTAATTTCATCTTAAAATTATGAAACTAATTTGTTTGTTGGATTCTCACATAAAACTAATTTCCCATTTTTACAAATAATACGTGATATTTCCACTCATTCAAGGCATTCCTTTTTTTTCCCCTTAAAATTGTTGATTTTATGGTAAGATGATGCATTTTAGTTTTCTTACTATGTAGCATAAACTGAACCATAACTGTTGCAACAAACCAAGATCACAAGAAGAATAACCATGCACAAGAACAAAAGAAGTATCCTGGGACACCCTTCACAACAAGGGAAGAAAACCCAATCAATCCTTTGATATATTCTCAAGAGAAAGACATCCCACACCATCACCAAACCTATCACACAAGAGGGTGCTATAATTCTCATAATTTCAGACCGCAACTTATGAAATCATGAGATGACACAAGGTTTTGTGTGTTTCCTCAATGGGGATTCACCTTTATTTATATAATACCTATCACATCAATTGATGTGTCTATTGGCACAATAGGGTTGACCTTAATAACTAAAAATATAATTAATAATTTCCATATTAATTATCTTTTACATTAATTATATTTTACTTTATGGTGGGGCTGACCTATACCCTTTACATCACAAATAAGGTTACATGTAAGTCTGACTCTTGGAAAATATAACAAGGGATCTCATACACCCACTAGTGCTCAACCACTAGGGGCACATCCATCCGTGATCAACCACAGGGATTTCCACATCTCTATCTCACTGCATCTCACAAGAGAATCACACTCACTAGTGCTCAGCCATAGGCACGCCCAACTCAGTAGATCTTATTTCTCACTGCGTTACACAGGAGAATAATCTGGAGTATCACATCATCTCAACACTCTGCACAGACAAGGCTAATACATTGTTTCATCTCTATCTCAGAACGGTACACCCAACTCATGGGATTTCCCACATGTTCACTTGTGCTTAGCCACAGACACGTCCAACTTAGTAGATCTTCTTTCTCACTACGTTACACAAGAGAATCATCTAGAGTATCATCTCAAATCTCTGCATAGAGGAGGCCAATACATCATTTCATTTCTGTCTCAGAGAGGAAATACACACCCAGCTCACGGGCTTCACCACCTCACACATGGGCACAATGTTCCAATTCTGTCTCAGATAGGAACCACGCACCCATATCATGGGCACACCCAACTCATGGGCTCTCTCTCAGGTTGACTCACTCAGTCTGTGTCTTGGAGGATGTCTCACGCAACTGTAATCATCAACACTCCCTCTCATCTAGGGAGGCATTCTCCATCAGGCCAAGTATCACATGGAAGTACTCGAACTTCATCTTGGCTATAGTCATCAACACTCCCTCTTAGCTAGGGAGGTATTCTTTGCTAATCCAGTTTCTCATGGAAGTACTCAAACTTCATATTAGCAAGTGGTTTGGTGAAGATATCTGCAATCTACTCATGTGTAGGAAGGTACCGCACATGTACTTCTTTCCTCAACAACATGTTTATGATATAATGATATTTTATCTCAATGTGTTTTAATCTATTATGAAACACAAGGTTCTCAGAGAGATTCACACAACTCTGATTATCTCAATGAATAATAGGAACCATCTCATGATCAAATAAGTATGTCTGAAGTTTGCAAAGCCACACTGCTTCACGGGCTGCCACACTCAATGCTATATACTCTGCTTCTATGGTACTCAAGCCCAGAAAGATTTGTTTCCTGTTGCACCAGGACCATGGCAGAACCCAAGGTAAAAAAAAACCGAACATGATCTTTCGGTCCAATGTGCTCCCTTCCCAATTGACATATCCTTGCAAGCTCAAGTCTATACTGGAGGAATATCTCAGGCCGTATCCAACTATGCCTCGTAGATATCTCAATAGATGTTTCACTTCTATCCAGTGAGTCTGTCTCGGGTGACTCATGAATTGATTAAGTACATTCACTGCATAGCATATATCGGGTCTGGTGTTAACCAGGTACATTAGTAATCCAATCAGTTGTGGATCAATCTCGTTTGAATATTCATCATTCTTTTTCTTCAAATCCATCACCATCGGTGTAGGCATGGATTTTCATTTTGTCATACTGAACTCTGTTAATATCCCCATTGTATACTTTCCTTAACTCAGGAAAATCTCATCGGTCCTCTGTCATACTTCTTGTCCTAAGAAGTAGTGCATCATTTCTAATCCTTCATCTTGTTGATGATTACAACTACGTGAGACATCCTTCAAGACACAGACCTGAGAGAGAGCCCATGAGTTGGGTGTGCCCATGAGATGGGTGTGTGTTATCTATTTGAGATAGAACTGGAACGTTGTTCTGGCCTCTTCTGTCCAGAGAGTTGAGATGGTACTCTATATGATTCTCTTGTGTAACGCAATGATAAAGAAGATTTGCTGAGTTGGACGTGCTTGTGGTTGAGCATAGGTGAACATGTGGAAAATCCCATGAGTTTGGTGCATCATTTTGAGACAGAGATGAAACAATGTATTATCATCCTTTAAGAAAAGAGTTGAGATGATGTGATGCTCCAGATGATTCTCCTATGTAACGCAATGAGAAAGAAGATCTGTTGAGTTGGATGTGCATGTGGTTGAGCACAGGTGAACGTGATACTAGTGGTTGAGCACTAGTGAGTGTGGTTCTCCTGTGAGACACAGTGATATACAGATGTGGACATCCCTGTGGCTGAGCACAGATGGATGTGCCCCTAATGGCTGATCAGTAGTGGGTGTATGAGATCCCTTGATATATTTTTCAAGAGTTAGACTTACCTGTAACCCTATTTGTGATGTAAAGGGTACAGGTCGTCTCCACCATAATGTAAAAGATAATTAATGTAAAAGATAATTAATATGGTAATTATTAATTAGATTGTGAGTTATTGAGGTCGGTCCTATTTTTCCAATAGACACCACTATTGATAGGTTCAGTCTAATACAAGTAAAGGTAAATTCCTCATTGAGGAATCATATCACAAGTGTGAGTTTGGAAATTTCAGCAAGTTCTTACTTCTTGGGAAAAGTGTGCACCTCTCTTGGGTGCTAGTCTTCTAGGGTTTGTGAGCACCCTTTTGTGTGCTAGTCTTTTATGGTGGTAGAGGTATTTCTCTTGAATAATATAGTAAAGGATTGGCTAGGTTTTCTTTCCTTGTTGAGAAGGGTTTCCCAGGATACTTCTTATGTACTTGTGCATGGTGTTTCTTCTTGTGATCTTGGTTACTGCAACAAATTGTTTATGATTTAAGTAAAATGCTAAAAATGGAATGAAATTCATGCTTAAGACTATATTATTGAAAAATCAACATGGTTTTAGAGAATAGGTCTTGAAGAACCCATTTCACAAGCAAATTTTAGTCATCCTCTTTCTTTTGCAAAACCATACAACCCTCTTGGGGTTTGCAGAAAATCCGTACGACCTACCTTTCTAAGGAGTTTCAACACTTGCCACTTGGATGTTGGGGAGAAAAATAGTATAGGAGTGTATGACCTCCTCCAAAAAATCTCCAACAAGCTTCAGATTGCATCTCCGAGCATTTTGACTTTTTGGCCCTAGGGTTTCTAGGGTTTCGTTAATTTCTACAGAAATTTCAGAATTAGGGTTTCTGCAAATCATTGAAGGAGCTCTTCAACTCACCAGTTCTCTTCTATATTTCAAAGGATTATTGTTGGCAATCATAATTCCAACAAAACCTAAAAGTTATAGCTTAGCCTAGCCATTAGGTTTTCTAGCCCAGTTGACAAGGGTTTGTGAAGAATCTAAGGTTATGATGAATATAATCATGATGGAAGCCAAGCTTGATAGATCAAGAAAACTTAGTTCTTGGAAGCCAAGACTTTAAGGAGATGAAGACATCAACATCTCAACACTCTCAATTATGGTCCCTACCAATGATAATACCTAGTTAATTGACAATTGTGCCTCCAGGCACATGACCGGTTTTAGAGATCACCTAACAAATTTTGTTGAGAAAGAGACACATCTACATGTTGTCCTTGGATATGATGCCAGATATAATGTGAAAGGGGTTGGAAATTCTACCTTCCAGCTAGACTCAAATATGTAGCTTCAATTAAGAGAAGTACTATATGTTCCTGGAATGAAGAGGAACCTCATCTCCATTCCTTCCTTGGAAGACAAAGGCTACAAGGTTACCTTTTCAGACGGAAGCGTTCTTGCATGGCACAAAAACTCTCATATAAATTCTACCAAAGTAATTGGTGTTCGAGAAAACAACTTGTATAGATTAACCATCAAACCAGTCCAAGCCCTTCTACATGACACTATCAGCTTGAGTGAGCTATGGCATAGAAGATTTGCTCACATTCATTATAGATCTCTCTCAGCTCTAGGGAATATGGTAACAGGTCTTCTAGAAATATAGATTCAACATAAATGTGTTTGCAAAGGTTGTGCTCTTGGAAATAATGTCAAAGGATCCTTCTTGAGCAGTGACAATAGATCCAAGGAAATATTGGACTTGATTCATTTAGATGTGTGTGGACCAATGGTTGTTGCATATATGAATGGGTACTTGTACTATGTAATCTTCATAGATGATCACTCTCGAAAGAATTGGATTTACTTCCTAAAGAAAAAGGATGGAGTCCTAGAAAAATTTCAAGAATTCAAAGCTCATGTTGAAAATCCGACTGGAAGAAAGATCAAGGTACTACCATCAGATAATGGAGGATAATACACCTCCAAAGATTTAAACAATTTCTAAATTGAAGCAGGGATCAAGAGGGAGTTCACAGTTCCTTACAACCCTCAACAAAATGGGGTTGCAGAGAGGAAAAACATAACTATCATCAAGGAAACCAAAGCTATGATTCATGATCAAAGTCTACCTATGACTCTATGGGCACAAGAATGCATGACAACATTGTATTTTCATAACAAGAGTCCTCATCAGATATTGAAGAACATTACTCCAGAAGAATCCTTCACCGGAGTGAATCCTGATATTGGACACTTCATGATATTTGGGTGCCTAGTATATTTTGTTGAAATAATGTAACTGCAAAGAGTATTCTTATTATTATTGATATATTATTCATAGGATCAATCCCCATTATGGATTGATCATGTTGGTTATTGTAATAGAACCAAA
>JASDQU010689670.1:8272-28044 GCA_032191745.1 Picea mariana
GTAGAGAAAATTCTATAACGAGATCAGCTTCCTAAGGCCATGCTAAACCCAAAATTATGATGATGCAAGGACTCAATAACTTTGTGCTTTGTTCAAAGGTGACACGACTGCTACCAATTACAATATAGTACTCCCTTCCCGCCCATATTTTTTTTGTTTCTTCATAACAAGTGAATGCTATGATATAGAGGAGGGAATGAGTGTCGCAAGTAAGAAAAACTAGTTCCAGCAGTGGAACGTACCTATTCTCAATGCAAGGAAATGCATGCGGGAGATGGACACTCAGGGTGATTTTCCCTCTAGGGTATAGGGTGTCAAATTGTGAAGGATATAAAGAAGGCTCTGCTTGGTTGAGGATGAAAACTGCTTGGGCCATGGTTTATAATGCAAAGCAAGAACTGGATAAAGGATCAATACTGCAAGCAAGGGCATGAGATGCAATCACAATTTAATGCCAAAAAAGTCATTTTTTATATATTTTAGTCTACTTGGTGTGAAAAAGGGGTAAACTTGTGCCAAATAGACATCTTTTCAAATCCAATTTACGAGTGTGAAAAAGACAAGTTCACTCGGTGATCTTTTCCATTTTTTATAGCAAGTCGAAAAAGAGCTTAACTAAGACTCATGATCTTTAAAATCCAATTTTAACGAGTGTGAAAGGGACAAATCACTCGACGATCTTTTTAATTTTTAATAATGAGTCGGAAAAGAGCTTAACTAAGACTCGTTTTTGGGAGTCCACGGGTAATAAGGCCACATGTACATGAATGAGAAATGAGGCTCATTGTAAAGTCATGTATAGAATTCTAATAGACTCCCGGTCCTAAGGAAAAATCTCGGCATGGGCACCAAATGACAAAGAGGTTCTGACTAGGGTACCCATGTTTGGTAAGTCTCTACCATTTATTAGCGATGCTATGATAGCGGATGGAGGTTAATGCATCACAATAAATGGGTTCGTACCTAAGGCGTAAAAAGTGGTAATTGAAGGATAATGCAAAACTGCACGATGTAGTGAATACCTATCCTATATGCTAGGTTATGAATATACCTACCTGAGGATACGAGCGACCAACCATGATGTTGAAATCTGTAAGAACATTGAGTCAAAACTACAAAAACCAGCTTAAAACCATTTTTGAATTAGTCCATTAGACAAAATAGTAGCATAAAACTATATCAAATGGGTAAAAATGTTTTATAAATAGTAATAAAATCAAAATTTACTATGTCATTTTCACCCAAAATAGTGCAATTTGGACTAACATACCTCCAGAAATCAAACGACGATCGCGGGAGCAATAGGAAATAGAATCGCAAACCGTCTGGACCAGGTAACTCTTCATCCCATCCTCTTCAAATTCAATGGTTTACAATTTTGAATTAGGCTCCATTTTTTTAGTTTTTAAGGGCGCAAATTGAGTTTTTTGGTATACATGGGTTTCTACTAATATGTCGCAGATACGACCCGATATACACCCCTGTGTGAACTACATGGAGCGTATATCAGGCCCTACCCACGACTGTTCTTGGATAACCTGCATATACTTGTGCAAAATGGAAAAAAATAAGCTTCTAACTCAAAAATTGATTTGGTTTTTGCAGGATGGTGTTGGAGTGGAGGGAGAGAGAGCATGAGAAGATAGATGCAGCAGTGGATCGGGATCCGGTGGCTCAAGTGGCATTAAAAATATGTGGTCTATATAAGTTTTCGGCTCTCAAAGGAATGAGGACCCAAGTGAGGTTATTGGAAATGATGGTGGGCTATTGGGATCCAGATAGCGAGAGATTTATCCTTGATGGACAACCATTAAGGATCGAAGTATAGGACATCTAATTCTTGACAGGACTTTCACACCGAGGAGAGGTCATGGACCTCAAGTCACGTGGGGCTGGGAGTGGGATGAAGGTAGAAGAATACATCGAGGCCCACTGTGTTGTAGGGACTCCCATGGTGGGAAGTCAAATCCCTATCCGGGCTATAGGTAACCTCAGCCTAGAGATTATTGTGCTTGTGCTTTCTAGGATCATAGGGTTGGCCTCGCTACATCAAACATCGAGACCACTTATGTTTTACACACTAGAGTGTGCGAGACCTACCGTGTACGATTGGTGTACCTCATTGCTGACCAATATGAAAGGTCAGCTAACAGAGTGCAAGAAAGGGGCAAAGCGAAACTTCGGGTTTGCCTCTATCCTTTGTAGCTTCTTTTTCAATCGGATACCAAGCTTGGTACCTAGAGTGGAGATCATTCCTAGAGGGCCACGTGATCCAGCTATGGCGCGATGGATCGAGGTCATGAGATGACAGGGGGGAGGTAGGGTGGCGACACCCTACAACGATGATTTTTTCTTTTGGTGGAGGAGACAAATCATAGCTCTGGACGACTATCCCGATGTGGGAATTGATTTCAATGGTGATCTTGATATGCCTCTTCTGCCAGGAGCCGCCTACGACACCATAGGTAAACAATATTATATATATATTTCATTTTTTGTATTTTTTTATTTAAAAGAACAAAAATATTTTTTGGATGGTGTTTTTAAATATTGACTCGATACTTATGTGGTTGCATACATGGGTCCAAAACGGAGGGATTCATATGACATAGGCAGAGGCATCGGGGGGATGAGGCAGTGGGAGGAGAGGCAGAGAGAGTCCTTCAGGATGTGTAGGGAAACCTGTTGCGTTTGACACAGAGGATTCCTATGGTTCAGGTGGAGGATCTACCTGAAGCCATGCAGAGGCAGGTTGTCGGTGTACCTAGAGCATGGGTACGACTCTTTTGGCATCTTGCCAATGATGTGGTTTTCTATCACGAGACTCATCCGACGCTACAGGCGTAGATGTCATGGGACATGTATATCGACTGTATATGTATTTTTGAGGGTTTTAGCCCCAATTTTGTAATATAAAACACAATATTTTTTGGAAATATATAAAGAGGTATCTTTGGATGTACTTATATCTTACAATGTGTACATTGATTTAATGGTTTTCTTAGCTTTATTAATGTGACAAATGCCAATTCAAAACATAATTAGCATAGGCATCGGATACATGATTATAACTTCTAGGAATGTGAAAGTATGTAATAAAATCAAATTGTCGTTCTAAAAGACATACCCGTAGGAATCGATGGAGTAACATCGGATCACGCACATGGTAACGACCGTTCAACTGACATATGACTAACTGAGAATCCAAGCGCACCTCTATAGAGATAATACCATGTGAGATAGCATCGCGCAATA
This sequence comes from Picea mariana, assembly GCA_032191745.1. Classification (NCBI taxonomy): domain Eukaryota; kingdom Viridiplantae; phylum Streptophyta; class Pinopsida; order Pinales; family Pinaceae; genus Picea; species Picea mariana. Next base: position 11,528 of record JASDQU010689670.1, read on the forward strand.
ATTCTATGATGGCGATGTATTCAGCCACATTATTCGTGGATGGTCCTAGGCATATGCCACCTGAAGACACCAGCAGACCCTCAGGCGAGTAAATCACCCAAGCGACAGAAGCTAAGTTCTGTGTATGATGAATGGCTTTGTCTGTGAATCCTACATAGACCAAAGACTCCGTTGACATTTGCCAACAAAAGGGAAAACTTGATAAGCAAGCCAAAGACAAAAAAGGGGAAAAGGTGTATATGCACTAAATTTACATTAGTATATAAAGGGTTTCGCCCAAGACCAGGGATCAAGCGTAATACCTTTTTAAATAGAGCCCATTTCTGGGCTCAGCCAATTTATTTCCTTCATAATCTTCCAACTCGTAGGCTCCTTTTTCTAGAACATGTCGCACGATATAAGGACTGTGCCACATGGGTTTAAACTTGCCTGCCCCTAGCGGTTCTTTCACGTGGTGATACAAGAGGACCAAGTCACCCTTAGCATACAACCGCGGATAGACAAACTTATCGTATTGAACCTTGACACATTTCTTGTTTTTCTTGATAGTCGTAAAGGCATCCCAACGCTGCTCGTCAAGACTCTCTAGGTGTCCAAGGCGTCGCTCTAAATCCTAAGTGTCAGGTAGGGGCTCAACTGCCAATTTGAGAGAAGGGATTTTGCATTCAATGGGAAGTATCGACTCCACACCGTGTACTAACTAAAAAGGAGAAAAATTGGTGGCAGTCTTAACCTAGGTTCGGTATGCCCAAAGTGCGGGATATAACATGATGTGCCAGTTGGAATTGCTCCGACTGACAGTTTTTTGCAAGATGGTATTGAAAGACTTATTGATGACCTCTACTTTCCCATTTGCATGGGGGTAATAAGGAGATTAGTGATCATGTTTAAACCCCAACTTAGATGCTAGTTCTATCATCATTTCATTTTGAAAATGACTGCCATGATCAGTGCCAATCTCACTCGGGATACTAAACCAATCGATAATTTGGTTGAATACGAAAAAAGTTGCAGTCTTCCCATTGGATTTCATGGTAGGCATGGCTTCGGACCACTTGGTGAAGTAGTCTACAACCACGATAATGTGTTGATGCCCCCCAGCCAAAGTTGGGTTGCAATCAATGAAATCTACTCCCCACTTGGTGAAGGGACCGACGGTAATGATTGGGTGAAGAGGGGCTGGGTGCGAGCACATTTTTTGAGTTAACACTTGGAAAGGGTGACACTTCTTATCCACTTCAATACAATCTTTAAATATGGTGGGCTAGAAGTAACTGACTCACAAGATTTTTTGGGCTGTCGCAAGCCTGGATAGATGACCACCACAAGCTCCTTTGTGGAAATCATTAAGGACTAACTCGGCTTCCTTGTGAGTTAAGCAATGATGTAAGATACTATCTATTCCTTGACGATACAAAGTGTCGCCAACGATTGTATACTTTTTGGCTTGGTATCTAACACGTCGTCGATCATCTCGTGAGATATGCTAAGCGAACTTCAAGGTTTGAAGATATAAAACAATATCTCCATACTAGAGGTCGAATGATGAGACGAGGAAAATGTGTTCATCTACGAACGAATCGACATGAATAACATCTTCGTCTAATCATGGGAAATCAGATATTAACTCGTGATTTGTTGGACTTGGCTGAAGCAAAGTCAAGATCAAATTCTTGTAAGATGACAATCCATTTATTATATTTTCCACCTATGATACGTCTAGTGAGGATGTATTGAAATGGATTAACATCGACAACCACAGTAGTTTTTCAAAGAAATATATAGTGTCGTAAACATTGGACTGCGTGAACGACAGCCAAAGCTAGATTTTCAACGTGTGAGTAATTACGTTCAGGATCGGCTAAATTTCGACTGAGATAGTAGATGACATGCTTGTGGAGCTCATCATTCTCCTGAACTAGAACCATACCAATGGTCTCTTCAGAAGCGGTGATATACAACAAGTAATATCTACTGTAATCATGAGATTTCAGCAAAGGGGCCGATACCAAGGCTTTCTTTAAAGAGTCAAAATACTGTTGGGCTCTCTCATCCCAGATAAATGAGGTGTCTTTCTTCAATAGGCACATGAAACCCTTAGTGATATTGGCATAATTCACAATAAACCGATGCAAAAAGTTATCTTTCCTCTGTAAACCTTGAAGTTGTCTAATCATATGCGGGGGAGGCAACTGAAGAATTGCCTCAACCTTAAGTGGATCTACCATGATCCCTATCTCGGAGACTAAGAATCCTAAGAGACGACCATATCTAATGCAAAATATGCATTTATGAGGATTGAGTCAGATTCTATAGTAGCGACATATTTCAAAAACCAGTCGAAGGTGCGTAGAATGATCCACTCTCTTGCAAGAGTGAGCAACAAGATCATCGAGGTAAGCTTTGACTATGTGTTTGAGATCATGAAAATAGAAAGTCATGGCTCGTTGGAAGGTTGCTCCGACAATTTTTCAGGCCGAAAGGCATTTTTCGGTATGCAAATGTGCCCCAAGGACATATGAATGCCATCTTATGTTGGTCTTTAGGTTTGATCTAGATTTGGTTATAGCTTGAAAATCCGTCCATAAAAGAAAATATTTCGCTTCCCACACATTCATCGAGAATCTAATCAATGAGAGGCGTGGGGAAGTTATCTTTAGGATAGGCCTTGTTCAGGTCACGAAAGTACAGACACACACGGATGGTTCCTTTCTTTTTATTCACGGGAATAGAGTTGGATACCCATTCGGTCAAGGGAACCGGGTAGATAAAGCCGACATTAAGTAGCTTCTCTACCTCTGCCTTAATAGCGGGGGCCTTCCTAGGATTAACAGATCTAAGATGTTGTCAAATGGGTTTAGCATTCGGGTAAGTCCTAATCTCATGTTCGACAATACGGGGGTCGATCCCTGGCATTTCTTCATATGACCAAGCGAATACGTCTCGAAATTCTTTGAAGAGGTTGGTGTAGATCAGAATATCTTCTGGTAAACAATCTGCACCTATATTTACATTTTCGATCTTGCCATGGGTACGAGAGATATTGATCTGAACAGTAGGAGAAATACTCGCCATATTCACTTTGGCGTAAATGCCATGTGTATCAAGTGGAACTACGGTGTGACTGACTATCTCACTCAAGGTAGATCTAAAATAATCTTGCTCAATTCTTTCAAGACTTGGGAGAAAATAAGATCGATGATGCATATCGTCCCAAGGTCTCTCGGAAACATTCATGGCTTCAAGGATGGCTTCGTTCGAAGGAAAAGTATCATCCAAGAAATCATGTGAACAAGATAACGAAGTGGCCCACATGGGACTAAGAACTGGATCCTCCTCGACCATCTGCGAGGGAACAAGATCGGGATCGACAAAAGATTCAAGGATAGCTTGATATGCAATCTTTGCTATCGATAGTGGCATAGCCATGCCAACATGCGATTGACCTTCAATCGATAAAGTCGGAGAAGGTAGGGTCCAAGGGTCACTAAAATAAGAAGTGCATAAAGGGATGGACCTCTCTACTGAAGCGAGTGTACTGGACATGGCATAAATGTGGTGAGCCAGTGCTGAGAATTCGAAAGTACCCATGAGGGAAGAATACATTCTGACACCGATATTCTCAGTTTTCGGCTGAGAATTGTCGACCACAGGGATCGACGGTCCAACATATACGTTTGAGCTAGAGTACGCAAAGGATAACTGGTCGATCGTCACAATATCCCCATGATGAGGAAAACAAAGCATGCAGAAAATAGACGATATGACGATGACCATAGCATAAGTCCAATTGTGACCTAGTAACAAGTTATAATCAAGAGGTGCATCAGCTACCTCTACTTCTACCTCTACAGTCTTCCCACATAACTGGACCGGAAAGGTGGGGAGAATACCATGAGGGCGAAAGAAATGACCGTCGAATGCGGTCAACATGGTCGACGACTTTGAAAGGGTTGGAGAACCAATAGATTTCCAACATACTAAGGACATCACACAAGTGGCAGCACCTTCATCAATGACCACTCGTTTGATGGTATATTTAGAATACTCCACGTGGATTTGGAAAGCCACATGGTAGGGTAAGCAAGGCTTCACGTTCGTGACATCAAACTTGATGATATTTGAGCCACTAGGTTCTAGAGATCCTAAGGTAGAGAGTAAGGCATTCCTCTGTGATGGACACATCTGGAGTACCTCCAAAGAAGACATCGTGCAAGGTGTTTGGACCAGATCCTCAACAATAGAGTAGTTCTGGGTGGTTCTAGCATTAGGGTTATGGGTAGAGCACTTAAATACTCCTTTCTATATATGAGGCGGTGGCTCTGGTTTCTCGATCTGTAAATTCATCTACGGGGGTGGAGGAGGAGCTTCTAGGCTGGTACTAGCTTTTGAAGAGATGTAATATCGAGAGCAAGTGGCTATATTGATTTTTGCATCGACCATATTGATATATACCCAGTTGCCATCTTGCGGTGGTGGGTTTTGACTCCCACCAGGCACATTTCCGGCGTTCGAAGAACTTGAGGCTAAGTGTTGGTTGTGAGGAAAAGTATTCGTTAGCATAGCAGGAGGAAGATTTAAAATCCTCGCAGCCTCCGTAATTTTGGGGCATAAGTGTGTAAGGTGATCATCAGTACAAAGTTTACAAGGAAACTTAACCTTACTCTTTTCTTTCTTTCCCTCTCAAACATTATCGTTCTGTTTTCCATTATTATTCTTGTCCTTGGGTTTATTCTTCCCACCTCAACGATTATTTCGACCTTTCCATTTATTCCCATCTGGTTGCTAGTCACCATTTGGGTTTTTCGACGACAGCACAGAATGTACATCCACCGATTGGGTGGGTTTGGAGGATCCAGATGAAGCTGGTCCTCTGGCATACTTCCTTGTCGAGTTTGCGGAATTTGCATTGGTGGACCCCACAATGTCATCAACATGGGGCCCAAGACTCTGTCTAGGATCATGAGTCAACCGCGGTGCGTCGGGAAGAAGGTGGTATAACATCCTAGACTGACCATAGATCAAATCAAATTGTTGGGCTCTAAAAATGGCCTCTTCTTCACTGAAAACCCTGGAAGTAGCAATGTCCTTTGAAATAGGAGCATGAAAAGACTTTAAAAACCATTCTAAAAGAAAGGCTGGGGGTATGGGAGTCTTAACTAACCATCTTTGCCTACGCCATTCCTAGATATGGTCTGAAATATGAGTGTCGGTACCCTGGCGTAAAGTTGAAAAAAGTTCAAGGCCAACATCGTAACGAACGGGTAGTTGAAAATGGTTAAGAAAGGATAGCACTAACTGTTGAAAAGACCTATATGTCCCCCTAGGTAGCTCAATATACCATTGTGATGCAATCTTGATAAGAGTGATCTGAAACAATCGTAATCTAATAGAATCGTGATTCAAAGAATTCGATGAGCACCAGAGGTGAGAAGTAGTGACGTGATCACCAGGGTCCTCGCCATTCTTACCCTCAAACTTTGGAATGTTTGACAGAAGCTTGGTGGGGACAGGGGGCCATGTGGGATCATGAATCACCGGATCATTCATTAGTTTAGACAAATCTGGCAAATTAAGCATGGGCAGAAAGGGAATATGAGGTTGCAACACCTGACCCCATCCTCCCGCAAAAGACTGAGTATTAGGATATGCGTTCCATCCAGGATTATGGTAAGGACCAGAACCTTGTTCGGAATTAAAAGACCCTCCTCCGCGTGGATTCATGAAATATGGATTGGGCATCATTCCAACAAGAATGTTCTGATAAGGGTTATGAAAATTGCCCCCAGTTGGATTAACTCCAAACTGAGGGTTGTTAAAACTTCCCCCAACTGGATTAGATCCAGGTTGGGGGGTGCCCAAAACATAAGACTAACCTCCTTAGGGTGGAAATATGGAGGATTGTAGTGGATTTGTTATGCCAAACATATTGGTTGAATTCAACACTGAGGGGATAGGGATATAGGGTGGAACTTGTCCGCCATCTTGGTTGTTCCATCTAGCTATAGAAGGATTAGACCCGGGGTTAAGGAACAAGACACTTCCTACATTAGGATTCGCTTGGGGAACATGAGAGATATCAAACGGAAAGGGAGTGTAAGGAGGTGTAGTTCCCACAGGTACAAGGCTAGCGTTAAAGCCAGCAGGTGGGATGGTAGTAGAAAACTGCGAAGTGAAACTCGGCATACCATAAGAAAATGGACTAGTAGCCATGGGGATGGTCTGAACATTGTAACTCGGTGAGTGGCCAAAACCCCCAAAAGGGTTAGAGGCAAGAGACAAAGCATTGACTATGGGACGAGCCATATTACTGGTGTAGGCCTTCGACACTACAACTGTAGCGGCTGCAGGTGTCGAAAAAGTGAAATTAACTATAGTGGGATTGGGAGTTGATGAACTCCCAGTGTTCTGAAGACTAGACTTAGTACTCATCCTTGTGGGATCACAAGTCTAAAAAGTGGATGTGTGTGTACCACTCTCGATAACTCTACGCCTTTTAAAAGGTAATAGCTCAAAAACCGGTGGTAACTGTAACAACCGATGGGACCTGCGAGGAAGCTGGTCCGAATCCATGACGAATTATGACTCTCAATAATTAAAAAGATATCCTAAGGCCAACTAGCAATCAAAGATCATACCAAAAAGTCAAATGGCCAATATGCATGCAAATGGGCTAAAGTGGTTGAGTGGCCTCCCTCGCTAAAGAAGGTATGCCTCGTCCAGGAGGGACCTGAGACTCCCTGCTAAAGTTTGTAGGTAAAAAAATCAGTTATAAGGGCCCTTGTAGGCTTAATAACCAGTCAGTCAGATTCCCCCGGAGAGGTAATATTCCATAAAGTTTGTGTGTTGTCCGACCCCTATCTGACTCAGGATATAAGAAGAATAACCCCTGGAAGTAACCTATGAGAAACCTAAGTCAAGAAACTAATCAACCACTGTGTAACCGATGCACAGGCGAACAATCGTAAGTCTAGATTACCGTATGGGCAAGGTAGCAAAGCCCGAAACCTTGAAAGTACTGCCTCTCACAGAGGTATGGATACTAGCAAGATCCCCAAATACGAATAAATCCACAGAAATATCTCTGATGCTAGGTGAGTATCTAGGGGTTATCCCTTCAACAATCTTCACGCGACCTCATGCTTAACTCTAGTGTGAGCGGAGCCTCCTGATATTACCAATTATAAAATGGATTTCTCAACTCCTTGTCTCAGACACATATGTTGATTTAATTTCCTTGGAGAAGTTTACTCACAAAATCCTATTCCAAGGCACTAAATCCTAGGCTAGTTTGTGCACCCTAAACAATAAAATTGTTACTAATCAATTTTAGTTTAAAGTGTAAATTTTATTGGCCGTGATTACTCAAAAAGGTAAGGAAATGAAACTCATGGTGTTATGACTCTGCATGAAAATAAAAATAGATATAATGCAAAGCCTAACTTTAACTTTTCAGTGAATGATATGCTAAATAAAAACAGTGCAATCTTCAATTTTAACTTTGCAACTTAGAAGTAAAATGTGATCTTTCGCTAAATGTGCTAAGCTAATGATAAAGGTTCCAAGACAAAAATACCAACAAATGCAAAATACCTATTTTTTTGTATTTTCAATGTATTAAAAAGAAAATGCATGGACTGATAAGTGACTTGATATATAACTTCTACTGTGTATAAAAGCAATCACTCGAGAAGAATACCAAGAATCTAAGTAGATAGCCCAACTACCAAGGACAAATAAAAAATGGAAAACAAAGAGAAAGACGCCACCCAAAAATTCAACTCCAAACAGGTTTCTTATCATCCCAGATAATCTCAACAGACACCACAGAGACCTAAGAAGGCTCAATGATCCTCAAAACCTACCCAACAGTCACTAAACCAAGCAATCAAGCAAGGGGAAGTGGTATACACGACTGTTCAAGAGAAAATGGCATATATACACCTCTTGCAGTGGGACAACAAGCATGTATACACAGTTGTCAGGGAAAAAAGGGCGTATATCTTTTAAAACAAGTCTAGGCAAGGGTAAAAGGATGAAAATCTCAGACCCATAGTGAACAGACTCTGTCTAACTATGATACGACAAGAAACAAAAAGGAAAAAGAGTAATGTAGGAAGAAAAAACACTTCAACCCTTAGAAGGAAGATCTATTCCTAGTGGAGTCGCCAATTTTGTTATAAGGGAAAAACTCTCTATGGCCAAGGGTAAACCACAACAGACAAGTATGACTACAGAAATCAACTCAATTCCAACATGTGCTATATAAACTAATGTGAAATACGAGGAAGAATCCTACTTCGATCCAATCGCTTGATGTCGTTCCACCATTGAGCACTTTGACCCAAAGCTTTACACCTGCAAGAAGTTCTCAACAAACAAGCGATGCAAGTATATAATGACAATATATAAAATGAGTTAACACATCAGACAGCACAATCCATTAATAAACATTACAAACATGCCCATGGATAATAATCATATATTTTCAAGATATCGATAGGATGGGAAAGGAGTATTTCTATTAATAATTGATCAACAGAAGTATCAACATTACAGACTTCCGTGTCGGCACGGTTCGAAACCAAGAAACCAAGTTCCTTCCAATTGGGTCTCCACCACTTCAATCCTCCACCAAAGGCAAGCCCATAGCAAAGAGGTAATGAGGTCCTCTAAAAAATAAGGAAAGAGCTTGGGGGCTGAACACTGTGTTTAGACTTGAGGGACAAAGTGATGCAGACTCAATATGAATTAATTTCTCCAGAGTAATTTTGCTCTCAAAGTTGAATGCTTTCTCCTCTTTTTCCATAGCTCGAAATTGTTCTCTTATAGCCTTCAGAATGAAACTAAAGGGTCGATTCGGAATGTTTCCATTATATGGAAGGCCAAATATCATAGATCTTTTGTCGTGACATGGAAACCTAACCTCATTTTGTATTTTCTGGCATAAATCCCGATATACGCAAGCTGTAGTGGAGTAGCAAGCATATACGCATCTTGCAAAGCAGTTAGGGAGTGTATATGTGGAAAAATACATATTTTTGGGTCTGGATTTATCAAAAAGGGGTTGATAAGTATGCATAGGGAAATGAAAAAAGGCCCTCTGTGAAAGATAGCAATGGTGAGACAAATCTTGCTATAACAAGATGCGACCTCCAAGGTTATTTTGCTGAAGTATTTGAGTCATTATATCTATTTGTTTATGCATGCATGAAGATTCTAGATGGAATCCTCTATGGAAGTATGTGTAAATGTGTTGAACCCACACATAATAGATCTAGCTAAACAATAATACACACATTTGCAGAGAGAATTTGATAAAGAAGAAGAAGGAGAGAAAGAATGAAATAATTCTCATTAACTGTTGTGAATAATGAATAATTTATACATGATATACTATGTATAACTAAATGAGTGCACACTGGAGGAGAACCAATGTTCCATAGTGTTGTTATAGAGTGATATTGACACCAATAATTACGGGAATGAACTACCACCTAGTCTAGTCTCTTAGGCAGTTACGGGAGTGAACTGCCACCTAGTTGAGTTAACTAGTCAACTAGTCTTCTGTTAACTGATTGAACAAATAGTAGTGAGGAATTAACTCAGGGAATCAAGAGTAATGCAACAGTCTGGTGATGATCCCAAGGAAAGTGCGCATTATCTGGTGATGATCCCAACGTTTCATGGTGACAAAACCAATGCAACATCTAAACTCAACTCAACTAGTCAAACTGAAGTGTGAACTGAAAGAGAATATTATCCAGGTGGAATATTCTCCCCTAAAATATAGGAGACTGGATAATGACTAATTATGACTAATAAAAAAGGAAAAACCTTAGGAAAAATAAATCCTAGGTGTGTATGAAGTAACTCCAACACCCCCCCTGAACATCACTATGGTGAAAATAAATAATGGGTCCCAACAACGAGGCCATGTTAGGTACCCAAATACAAAAGATACACTGAAATAAAGTGAGGAAAGAGGGAAAAAATCATGGGAAAAACTCCCCCTCAAGGTACAATGTATGTAAAAAGAAGAACTAAAGTTGCTAGGCAACTGTGTCCTTCACTCCAATACAAATTCATAGAGAATGAAACTTTTTCTCAGTGAAGGTCTTGGTGAAGATGTTTGTTGTCTATTCTGTTGAAGGACATAACTGCAAGTCGATGATCCCCTCGTGTACTAAGTCCCAAATGTAGTGCATGTGGATCTCGATGTGCTTCGTCCATTGCCTCTAAAATGAATCTCTGAAGAACTTCAGAGTGATTTGGTTGTCACACCAGATGACGATCGACCGATGAAACTGAATGCCCAACTCAGTGAGAAAAAGTTGTAGCCACATAGACTGAATGGTTATGTTAACTAACCCTCTGTACTCTGGCTTGACTGAAGATAGAGCAATGGCAACTTGATTCTTGCTTGACCAACATATAGGCCCGGAACCAAGACTGAGTGAGTAACCAGATGTGGAATTACAATCAGTGCTATCACCAACCTAGTCAGAATCAGTAAACCCGATGAGATCTAATGTAGAGTCTGTTGCATAATGAATCCCAAAGATGATGGTGCCCTGTACGTATTGAATGATACGATTTGCATCCTTCCAATGTAGCTCATGCGGCTCCTGTATGAACCTGGAAAATGTGCCAACTGCATATGAGAGGTCTGGTCTGGAGTGTGTGAGATACAAAAAGATTCCCACTTGCTATTTGTACAGTGTGCTATCAACTAGTGGAGTCTCCCCTCCATCCTCAAGTTTGACTCCTGATAGGAAAGGAGTCAGAGCAAACATGCAGTTTGTCATGTGAAATATCTCAAGAAGATCTCGTGCATACTTGGCCTGAGATAGTTTGATGCCTGATGCATCCTGACTGATCTCGAGTCCAAGTAATAAGTGTAGCGGACCCATGTCCATCATAAAAAACTTGTCATGTAGAATTCTCTTGACTGCAACAATCGCTGAAGTCAAGAAACCAATGATCAACAAATCATCAACGTACAGAACTAAGAGTAGAAGTGAATCATCCATCCTGATCATGTAGACATTTGAGTCTGATTTACAATGTACAAAGTTCTGTGACAATAGGTAGGAGTCCATCTTGGCATACCATGCCCTCGGAGCCTGCTTGAGGCCATAAAGGGACTTCTTCAGTCGACAAACCAAAGATGAGTCCTGCATAAATCCATGGGGAGTATCCATGTAGATCTCCTAAGAGAGATCAATGTGAAGAAATGCATTCTTCACGTCCATCTGATGGACTTTCCATCCCTTTGCTATCGAAATGGCATGTGCCAATCGTATGGAATCCATCTTCACTATTGGAGAAAAGGTCTCATCATAGTCAATACCATGAACTCGCTGAAATACTTTGGCAAGAAACATGGATTTGTATCTTCTAATTTGTCCATTTGTTGTGCTCTTGGTCCTATAGACCCATCTGCATATGACAAGTTTCCTTCTAGAAGGAAGGGGAACCAGATCCCAAGTCTGTTTCTCAAGGAGGGAGTTGTACTCCTTCTACATGGCGGATTTCCAAAAGGGATTTCTAACAGCCTCACCATAAGACTGTGGATGTGAAGACTAAACCAAGAAAATATGCTTGGAGGGAAATGGTTTAGTGGCATTGAGTGCAACATGAGGCTCCTCGAAATCAGATTGAGTCCTCCTAGTATCGGCTGGATTACCAATAAGATCCCCTGCATCCTGAAGAGTAGTATGTGCCCACTTGGGCCTTTGCTTTGGCTCTGCAACTACATATGGATGCTCTGACTTTGCATCTGACTGTACTGACTCTAAATCTTAATCATCTAAGTCCTCTAAATTAGAACTCTCATATGAAGAAGAGTCAGCATGTGCATGCTCATCATCTCAGACAAGTGGAAGAATGAAGGTGTCTACATGCGGCTTCTAAGGTACATGCAAGACACTTTCATCAAATTGGACATTGTTCTCAATGATGAGTTGGTCCAAGGAAAGATCAATAATCATGTATCCCTTCACACCGTCAGGGTATCCAACAAAAATTCACTCAGTGCTCTATGTATCAAGTGCCTTCCTCTTTTTAGAGGGAATCTGGGCCCATGCACATGAATCGAAAATATAAAAATGGGTCACTTCCGGTTTGAAGTTGCTCCAAGCCTTGTAGGGGGTCTTATACTTGAAAGATATACGGGGAAATCTGTTTTGGATGTATGTTTCACAATTAAGTGCTTCGGCCCATAGTCTCTATGGTAGTGAATTATCATGCAACATGCAAGATGCCATCTCCTTTAGAGATCTGTTTTTCCACTCAACAACTTCGTTTTGTTGCGGAGTATAGGGAAACATGTGTTGCAATTGAATCCCTACCTCATGGAAAATATTATGGATCTCATGATTTACATACTCTCCCTCGTTATCAGTTTGGAGGACTATAATATTTTTTCCAGACCGTGTTTCAACCAAGGCTTTGAAATCTTTGAGGTGTTGAAAGACCTCATATGTTTTCCTGAGAAAGTAGATCCATGTAAAGCGTGAGAAATCATAAAAAAAAATGATAAAAAACCTCTCTTTTCTGATCAATGCATGCGGAAAAGGACCCATGAGGTCACTGTGGATCAGATCTAAAGGTGCGGAAGCTCGTTGAGACTTTCCTTTGTCGAATTTCTCTTGAGGGTTTTTTTCGAGAACACATCCCTCACATACTCCCTTGGAGAAATGGATGTCTAGTAGACCATCAACCAATATGTGCTTGCTAAGTTGTTGCATGTATCTGAAATTCAAATGTACAAACCTTTCATGCATATCCTACTACTTTCACCAGCATGAGTAAGCAGTAAAGCAGAATCAGGTTCAATGAATTCAGAAAAAGTATACAATCTAGACTGATGATTTACCTCACCGGTAGAAACCCTGGAGTTGGTTTGCATTTCGTAGATGTCCACAGAATTTGGTGTGAATATGACTTTATTTCCAGTGCCGAAATTCATCATCTGATACATGGAGAAAAGGTTGATGAAAATTTTGGGAACGTGCAACACATTCTCGAAGCTTCCGTTGGTGAGTTCAATCCTTCCTTTGTCGATGACTTTGACATAAGATTTATCCCCCATCATGATATGAGTAATTTTTCATTCATCCAATGAATAATATACTTCTTTTGATGCAGCCATGTGATGTGATGCTTCTGAATCTATGATCCAAGCATCGAGAGAGGAGTTGATGGCAATCAAGGCATGGCTACAATTTCCTTTCTTGGGATTCAAACTTTCTGGCTTCTTCTTCTTGGCACCCTCGGGGATTCGATCTCCAAGATTTATTTGCTGAAGTATTTGAGACATCATATCTATTTTTTTTTGCATGCATGTGGATTCCGAATGGAATCCTTTGTGACAGAACGTGCATTTCTCCCATTTTCTTCCCTTTTCCCCTTTAGATCCGGAGGCATCAGTGAAGGGTTTTGTGTACCCTTCCTTATTCGAATGTGCATGAGATTTATGTTTATATTTCTCATATTTGTGGCTGCCATCATTCACAGTGAGTGCATGCGCCCTTGGGCCTTTGATTGTGCCCATGTTCATGAGCTTGGTTTTCTCTTGTCTCAGGGATTTGATAAAGTCCTCAAGAGAAGGAATCTTTCAGGTGGCTCCAGAGGTGAATTTGACATAATGGAATGTGGATATGAACACACAGAATTCAGGACCAAGCTTGGAGAGAATGGTGAGAACCATTTGTTTCTCCTCGTTTGATTTATCAACCCCACAAGCTTTGAGTTGCGACAGTTAATCCTTGAATTTTGTAAAGAAACCTTGGATATTGTCGAAGCTTTTTGGATCCAATGTGAGCAGATACACCTCTAGCATGTGTCCCCTCGTCTCATCCTATTTTCCAAATATCTCTTCCAAGGTGGTCCAAGCTTCATTGAGAGTGTTAGAAGAAAATATGTGAAAAAGGAGATCGGGAGAAATAAGACTGCAAATTGTTCCGAGTGCCTCATCCATGCGATTTAAGTACTTGGATTTTTCTATGGATGATGTCGGTTATGTATATGTATTCAAGGTTAACCTATACAACCCTCTGGTTTGGAGATGTATGGCTATTTTTTCCTTCCATGCAAAGTAGTTGTAAGGTGTAAGAATGAATTATTTTTGGAAATCCATCTTTCCATTGTCTTCAATATTTTGTACCTGCAAAATTTTTTGGTGTAGCTTTTGCTTAGCAGTCCATTGGCTATGATACCATGTAAATGTGTTGAAACTACATAGAATATATCTAGTTAAATAATAATACACACATTTGCAGAGAGAATTTGAGAAAGAAGAAGAAGGAGGGAAAGAATGAAAGAATTCTCATTAACCGTTGTGAATAATGAATAATTTACACATGATATACTATGTATAACTCAATGAGTGTGCACTGGAGGAGAACCAATGCACCATAGTGGTGGTCAAGAGTGATATGGACACACACCAACATTTACGGGAGTGAACTTCCACCTAGTCTAGTCTCTCAGGCAGTTACGGGAGTGAACTGCCACCTAGTTGGGTTAACTAGTCAACTAGTCCTTAGTTAATTGAATGAACAGAGAGTAGTTAGGAGCTAACTCAGAGAATCAAGAGTAATGGGCTAGTTTGGTGATGATCCCAAGGAAATTTCACATTATCTGGTGATGATCCCAATGTTGCATGGTGACAAAACCAATGCAACATCTAAACTCAACTCAACTAGTCAAACTGAAATCATGTCAATTGAAAGAGAATATTCTCCAGGTGGAATATTCTCCCCTAAAATATAGCAGACTGGATAATGACTAATTATGATTAATAAATAAGGAAAAACCTTAGGAAAAAGAAATCCTAGGTGTGTGTGAAGTAAATCCAACAGTACGTGCATTTCTCCCCTTTTCTTCCCTTTCCACCTTTGGATCTGAAGGCAGTGGTTAAGGGTTTTGAGTACCCTTACTTCTTTGGATTTGCATGTGCTTTCCTTTTGTCTTTATATTTAGATTTATGATATTCATGACTACTTCCATATTGCACAGTAAGTGCATGCACCTTTGGGCCATTGATTTTTTCCATGTTGATGAGCTTGGTCTGCTCTTGTGTCATGGATTCGATAAATTCCTATAGAGAAGGAATATTCGAGGTGGCTCCAAAGGTGATTTTGACTGAATGGAATGTGGATATGAACACTGAGAATTCAAGACTAAGTTTGGAGGGAATGGTGAGAACCATGTGTTTCTCCTCCTTATATTTATCAACCCCGCAAGCCTTGCGTTGTGACAGTAAATCCTTAAATTTTGTAAAGAAATATTGGAGATTGTCGAAGCTTTTTGGATCCAATGTGAGAAATTCCACCTCGAGCATGTGTCCCCTCATCTCATCTTGTTTTCCAAAGAGCCCTTCCATGGTGGTCCAGGATTCATTAGGGGTTTTACAGGAATATATGTGAAAAAGGACATCGGGAGAAATGAGAYTGCAAATTGTTCTGAAAGATTCATCCAATAAAAAWRGAAAAACCTTAGGAAAAAGAAAYYCTAGGTGTGTGTGAAGTAACTCAAACAATATTTTACAATCATTCTCCKAACCAACCAAAACTATATTCTTTAACATTCTCGGACAACCACCCTCGACCTAGACCTCCTAGGTACTTATTTATACTTATTTTTGGCTTATCATCCATTACAATCTCTTACAAAAAACCTAACCCTAATGTGGTTAGGTTTTCCTACATGCACGCCTTGCACGCTTTCTTCTCACGTGCTACTTTTCCTATTTTTCCAATGCTACTTTTTATTTATTTCCGGTGCACTCCCCTGTTTTATGGTGCTGCTTTAATTCATTCAAAACTTCTTCGATTTCTCCCAAAATTGGCCTACGCCAACATGGAGGACGCTCGAGAATATTCTAGAAGCCTCTAGAAGGTCATCAAGAAGCTTGAACAGTCAAAGTGGTTGCAAAAAGATTAATTAATTGTTGAAAGATTAATTGTTTCAAGGATTAATTAATTATCAAAAAAGATTAATTGATTATTTCAAGAATAATTAATTATTGCAACGATAATTAATTATGGCAGGGATAATTAATTATTGCATGGATAATAAATTATGGAAAGGATAATTAAGTATTGCATGGATAATTAATCATTGCATGCCATTATTGAAAACGAAGAGTCCAAGTTTAGATGTTGGAATATTGGTTTTCATTGATGTCAACTCTTAAACAAAGTTGCATGTCAAAGTAAAGTGTAGTAAACAAAAGATAACATGTTGCATGTGAGTTGCATGGAAATTGCATCTTATTAAGAAATTTATCTTTAAAAAAGAGAGAAGAGACCATTACAAATCACTTATGTTTATTCACTTATGAGAATACAGGTTGGAGGCAAGGAAGTCCAGGTGAAGCAAAGAAGGCTGAAAATCGAAGGGAGGATGAAGTTTTTCTAAGGTATGTTATTTACAGGTCATCTTACCATTTTCATTATAATTTTTTTTCTAGAATGATTCAGATAGAAAACATTGGAGAATATTGAGAA